>NW_019059553.1:1098527-1150182 GCF_000696155.1 Zootermopsis nevadensis | reverse complement strand
AAAAAGCAGACCCTGCCAAAGTGGGACAAATGCTAAAAATAAGAAGAAGGTTAATTAAAAGTAGGGAATTCTTGAGTAGCTTAGCAAATGTTAGCTTCTCAATAATGACTTTCTTCCATGGTGTCAGTTAATTGTGAATATATTTACACAAGATAATGAATTGTTTGTGATTTAAGCATTAATAAGTTGTGAGAACTAAAGATAACATTTTATATATGCTATAAATAGCTCATATGTAAAAGTACAAACAAAAGTAAAGTGACCGACACAAACAGCAGTGGCTAAGTTTTGGATGCTTCTGCACGTCTATTGTCACACAACCTTATGGGCCAATCAGCTTAAGAGAGTTGGTATATAAAGTATTAAGTTACTTCAAGCATAAAGCAGACACCATATATGTACACACATTTCATCCATAATCTTCTCTAGTCCAAATGAATATTATATGCAATAGTTGGTGAACCTTATGCAGCATAGCTTTGTAAATTTTATATCCGTCTATCCAGTACTCTACCATGTACACTAAATTACTGTGTATGCGTCTAGTTTTACTGTCACATTACTTACCATATAGAATTATGAAATACATACAAATAAGTGCACTGTCATATCCATTTATGTGCCATGAAAACAGACTCCTGTAACCTCTGTGATTAATGTTGTTTTAATATGAAGTTTTATTTAAAATTAGTATTATGTATAAACAATTTAATATAATTAAGCCAAAAAAGCCTTTTTTTATAAAATGCCTTTTTTCAGTGTGATGATCTTAATACTGAAGTTCCCAGGGTGCCTTGTAAAGTCCATGGGTGCACACCAGATCAACCGGTAATGATCTCATGCACGGGGCAATAAACTGCAAGTGGTGAAACTTCAGCTCCATCATGTAAGTCAAGGTCACACACACTCAAATCGTTGATCGGTGTTTTCCAGCAGAAATGACAGCTGAGTTACGTTTTGCTCTTTGTAACTGACCAGTCAGTACGTAGGAGGTCTGCTGATTCGTAGCAGGACCTCAGACTGTTCCGAAGCCGTATAATAAAAACATCACAAACTGCATTGCTGCAACTTAGCATGGATTTGTATAGCTAAGATCATGAATTAATATTGATGATATCTTAAAAGTTATCACTTATAAAATATATAATCCTGATAAAGTAAGGAGACTAGTTAAAAATTAAATAGATAAAGTTATTTTTCTTCAGTACAGAATTATAATGTAGTACACTTCTCTCGATGACATACATATTTGTACAAGCAAAATCGTATTGGTTCATTCACAATAAGTGATGAACCATGGGTAAAATTTTATGGGGACAGATTATAAAGACAACTACATATTTCATATTTGAAACTTTATGTATGTAAGAATTACAAAAATGGTTACAGTTCAAAATTTGAGGTAAAATATAACAGCTTTCTTATTGTGTAAATATATACTAAAAAAATTATATATAGAAACTGTTATTATAATGCAGTATACTGTAATACTTTAAATCTTCACTATAGATATGACAGCATTATTGGTGGTTTATGGAAAATCCACCTGCTTGTGTATCGCTGCAGTACAAAACTGTTAACCCCAGAGTTAAGTCCAGCTGGCAGCCCACTATTAAAAAGGTTTAAGTCCCATATGATAAGGTTTAAAGGAAAGTTTGGGTCACACATTCTTCAAAGAATTTATTTTCTTCTGAAATTAGGGGCTTCTATAATATTCAAGATAAACATGCATCAGCAGATATGTGAACAGATTATTCCAGCATTATAAATGGTTCACAGTAACAGAAAAATGCATATTATTCAAATTACGATGTTCAGAAACAAGGACATCCTGCCATTTTGTAAATTATTGTAAAAAAAAATCAGCAGTTGCATTACTGAAAGTAATGTAATTTTAGCGCATTCACATGAATCTGACCCTAGAGTTGTCTGGGGTGAATGAGATTTGCATTGATGGGGTGTCTGACTTGGTGATGTCATCAAGGACGGTTCTCCCACGTGGTTTTCTGGCTGGGTTAGGATTCCTCTGGTTTCCAAGGCAACCATGGTGACCAAAGTAGACTAAGGATTCACAATCCAGTCACTTCAGCACACAGAAACATGCAGAGCTTCATATAAAGTGCCCGTTATTGTTGTCTGATTTTAACTGTGAAAATTTTAGTATAATTCATCACCATCAAATTTCATGAAAATATTTTCAGCCATTATTAAGTTGTTACATATGGACAGGGAGATGTGGTGAAGCTAATAGGTAAGTTCTTGCAACCTTTAATTGCAAACATGCTTAAGAAGGTATAATACAAAAAAGACAGCTTCTTCTCCATGTGCTAGCACATTAATAATGGTTACAATAAAAACCCTAAAAATCTCTTTTATGTACTAATCCCAGTCTTTATCACCATCACTGGCTTCCTCCTCACTTTCAATCTTACGTCTCTTGCATGCAGTTTTCTGTTTACCGTTTCGACCACTACTTTTCTCAATAGTTTTTGTGTTCTGTTTCATGCTGATGATTTTCTTAGATTCTGAAGGTCCTGCTTCATCACCAAATGAGTATCGTTTTTTAAGTCTCTCTCTGATCAGAAGACCTTTGATGAGACGTCGCCAATTGCCATACACCCTCTTTTCCAACTTCTCCTGCTGGCGCCTTTCAGATTCGTCTTGTTCCTAATAACACAAATCACTCATTATAAATAAATATATTAGTACAAAGGTTATGACACCTTCAAATAAACTTTAACTAAACATACTACACTGTTTTCACAAACACAATTCAGGTGATATAATCGTAACATACATTGCGGAGGAAGTGTCTCTATCTAATACAATGACATCAAGTCACGGTAGTGTAACTATTATAGTAACCAGTGTAGTGGAAACGCCAGTACCTAAAATTAAGTTAAGTTACTTTGAGGTCGGTTTATAAGTAATGATTTGATTTTTGATACTCTTCTGACTTTATCAGGCAGGCTGTAACCTCAGATTTTGCCTTATTTATTAATTTACAAAAAACATAATTATTTTAAAGCATTACAGCATTGTCATGTTAAGACAAGGAGCCAATAAAGTAAATGAATACTGTAGCCACATACCATATGATATATCTGCCAAAGCGTCAAGTAAAAAAAAATTACACAATGTGTCACATCATCAAGAGAGACCTTTAAACTTCCACCTAAAGAATGTCTCATCTGTAAGTTAGATATGTGAATGAAAAATGTACTGACATTATATTGTCTTGAATTAATTAAAACAGGAAGCTACATCACAATTCTTCAAACATTGGGGTATGTAGAGCAAGTCTTTACCTGCTTCCAGGCATCAAGCAGTGTGTCTCGGTACTCCTCACAGACAACAAAACCATCAAAAACTGGATGACTTCCACCACAGTGGAAATCAAATCCAATCACTGCTGGCGCGCAGTCAATTCCTAATTTCCGAGCTACACGGTTCAAACCAGGAACTATAACAAAGTAAGAACATATATAAATATGTGACCTGTCCATTACGTTAAGGGCTATATAAAGTGTATTTATTTCATTTAATGATGCTATCATTCACAATGTCAAAAAATGGGATTAATAAATACTAAAAAGTTTCAGAACTACTGTATCAGGGTGATGACTCAAATTAGGACCAAAGAGATTTATGAAACTTACCCTGAAGATGAACAGCGTTCTTAGGTAGCATGCAGGGTTTATACAACTCAACATTTCCATACTCATTTCTAGGGACTTTCCCATCTACAGCAGGAGGAGGAATGTAATCTTCCACCTGCCAGAAGCCAAATACCTCTAGAGGCAGATCCTTTACAAACTGCCCTGTCATCTGAAAGTATTAAAAGTTTTGTTCCTGTGATTTGAATTTTTAATTTCAGGCAAAATTTATTTATTTAAAATTTTTCAATTTTCAGGTAGAAATAGTTATGCATTACCTTGTCATACTTAGGCCTGGCTTTCACAATTTTGTATGGCGTTTCTCCCACTTGAACGATCTTAGCGTCTTTCATCCAAATCTCCCTTGAATGAAGTACATGGACGCATTCCCTTGCGTATATAGGTTTCCCCCTCACAAATCCCAGAGGTGGTGCATTAGGTGGGTATATTGCCTCGAATTTCAGTAGGTCATTCTTCAACACATATAATGGGTGATTTTTGAACCTGGTAAATAAAACATATATATATATAAGTTAAAACTATTTGTCAAAACACAGACACAAATATATGTAGCCTTGTGTGTCAGTCTATATCAGGGTGGTCCAACATTTCTCTTTCCTCAGGCCTATAATAGTTCTCCCACTGGACCCAAGGGCAAAGAAATCCCTCCTGGCACATTTTCAGAATTAATAGCCATTTTTAATTATCTCCAATTTTCATTATCTTTAACAATTCTTATTAAGAAGAATTAATAGCCATTTTTAATTATCTCAAATTTTCATTATCTTTAACAATTCTCATTAAGGAATGACATGTTACCATGAAGATGGCTGTCTTCTGGGTTGTTGTGCCGTGTATCTGGTAGAAGTTTACTGACATTTCAGAGGTCCTTGCTGCCTCCATCATCAGGGCGATGATAAAGGCAGCATGAGAATGTATGTTTTCAATTGGAATACACTTTACATTCTTATTTTTGTCTGTGCGCATGCTTACTCTTTTAGAGTAGTTGGCATAGGTCGATCCAACATTAAGCGGTTTAGCTCCTCATCTTCTTCCCTATCGTGGGCAGTGGGAGCGGTGAGAAAAGGGCTCAAAGATTCTTTCCACCACTTCTCATCCACACGGAGTTTTCTTGTCACTGTCGAGAACTGGACGCAGTATCGACATGTCACATCCTTCAAAGTAAGATCATTGTTGAAGGCCAGGACATACATTACCGGCTGTGTGGCACGTGACTGTCAACAAAGAAAACAAAAACATAAAACAAAATCTATGGAGTCCACCCATCCTCTTATCCAATGGGTAGTGGGGGTCCTATCCTCAGTAGTAAAGCATAACTAGGATGTGACGCTGACCACGCAGCGCAGAGATCAAGAATGAGTACGAGCTATACCTCTTCTCTCCCCAAGCATCTTCATGGCATATAGTGAGACAGTTTTACTATACTTTACTTACTCTGCTTACGCAAATTATAATATAACTCATCAGCACAAGTGTCCGTACTGAAAAGAAGAAAGCTAAGTAGACATGATGCAGGTCTTCTGAGTTGTAATACGGACTTATAGGTAGATACCTGTTTTGAAAAAAACATACTGAAGCAGTAAAGTTGGAGACAATGTATCTACTGACATCTACTGGTATCAATTAACATGGCATTAGAATCCAGAAGACCAACATTAACATCTTAACTGTTACAAGAAACTAGAATCATAAATAGAAATGAGATGGCTTACATGCAGCTGTGAAACACAGTGTAGTTTGCCACTCTGGACATCAACGCTAATCCATTTTTCCTCCTCTTCCAAGAACACCTCAGTCCAAATATCACAGTGCTTCTTCTTTGCCCCTTTTCCAACTCTGGATGTTCCAGAATCGGATGCTATTACTCTCCTGTCTGGTACCTTTCTATTAGTTGACTTCTTAGTTTGTGTTTCCTGTTTCAGATCAAAATCACTTTCACTATTTGAGTCTGCCGACTCCGTTCTTTTGAAGTCACGTGATTTATGACTTGATAAAGACTCTGGAACAAAGTCACTGTCACTGTCACTGTTTACATCTTGTTTAACGGATAATGCTGTTTGAGATGAGTTTCCTTTCTTTGTATTAACATTAACAGCTTTTATCTCCTTATTGCTGCGACTTTCTTTAACTTTTGATGAACTTTTCTGATGCTTTATCAAATGAACATCATCAGTGGGTCCTTTACGAAGGTGCCCATCATTGCTGAATTTGGTTTTTGGGCTTTGCTTTTTTCTACAAGCTACCCTTCTCTCTTCACTTGATGTATCATCTTCATCAGAACTATCAGATCTGTCTTTGTACGTATTCACTGTTTCTTTACGTGTCCTAAGTATTCTTTTCAGTTCATCAGTTTTGCCTTTTGACATGTCAGAATTGTTTCTAGATCTCTTTGCAGGTTTAACGTCTTGAGTTTTGGATTTAAAATTTGAATTACTTGATGTTTCGTTGTTTTTTTTACATTTATTATCCACTGGTTTCTCAACTTTTACTTTGTTTGTACTTTCTGATTTCTTACATTTCAAGTCTTTTTTTCCATCTTTCATTGACTTTTTTGAAGTTGTTGCTTGATTGGTATCCCTTGCATCAGTGTTCTCAACCTTCACAACAGCGGCATCCTCCTTAGGGTTTGATTTTTTTTCTTCTCTTCTTTTATTAATGCTAAACAGCTCCTGACTCGAGGGTTTTAATGGAATCGGCTGCAGTGACATTATCAACCGCGCTTTTATACCAAGTGTCCTAAGTATGCAAATAAACATCAATACCAAATTGTACGTGGAACTCGCAGTCCGTAATTGAAACGACTGCTGTAAAGCTTCACACAGTGGTAATAAAGGCTTGTTTTCTGTTTCATCTGAGACAGCAACTGTTTTTTTAAACCATGCCAAAATTTGCTCAAGGTACCTGAGATTTGTGTGTTTTGAAGGGTAACAATGTTGTGATGGAACTAAGGAGAGGGATAGGGCCATCAGAACTTCAGAATTGACGATTGAATTTATGTACTGACCATGAGCAATCCAGCAAAGGAGATGTACTTTGTGAATTAGAACTTGAAGCTCACGTTTTACCCTATTAAGTCGACGTCTTAAGTGGGCTTCCAAATCATATCCTTTCTTTCTTTGTTTCCTATGCAAATCAGGCATTTCTAGTGTCACTTCAATACCCTCCTTGGGAATAACATGTTCTATAGGTTTGACATCTAATCCTTCAACATCCTCCCAGTCTGACAAATTATTCTCTGAATCTGATGTTGAATCGTGTGCTCTGTCTATAACAGCTGTATGTACTTTTGGTATAGTTTCAGAAATTTCTCCCAAAGCCAGTAACTGAGACACATCCATTTTATTTACATCTGGTGCTGACAAAACCTTCATTCTGTCATTTACAACATTTAAACTTTCTGTTGAAGTATTCCTCTTTCCTGATATGTTTCTGGATCTAGTACTGTTCAATGACTTCTTTTTTCTACCAGTTTTTATACACTCTCTTGTATTTTCTTGTTGCTTACCGGGAGGAAAATAATTTGCTTTAATTTTTGAATCACCATCAAAATCAGAATCCTCAGAATCACTCAAACGTGTGACACCAGCCAAGATATTATTTTCTACAGCAGTGAAATCTAATGTGTCTTTTTTCACAGGAAACTTACTCAAATCAATATCTGACAACAGAGGAGCTCTCATAAACTCATCAGAACTGCTGTCTGAAGATTCAAATTTCTCTTTCCGACTGTGAGTGGTACTCCCTTTTGTATTTTCTAATAACTTGCCATCATTCGTTTCTACTTTGGTTTCTAGCTTTCGTTTTTTCTTTTCCAGTGAATTAGGGGCTGTATTCTCAAAATTGTTTACTTCGCTTTGAGGTGAACGTGAACACCTCTTCATGGATCTTCGTAACATCATTCCAATATAAGAACTAATAATCACCCATAGGCAAAAGCAAAACTTTCACATACAATCCTTGACAATACAGTGGTAATGTGTTAACTTTCTTCAAAATACAAGTTCACAAAACAGTTCATCCATTGCAAAACCTGCAACTGTAATTCGTACGCATGATGACAACATAATAAAATATTGTTTTCATTTCATTCAGATGTAAAGTTTAGTTGTAGGCCACGTTGTTCAAACAACTTTCAATCTTCCCAGACCATTACATGAGTCAAATTCAAAATAAGTAAAGTCACCCTCGAACAAAGAAGCACCTTCTAGAAATGGCTCGCAAAATACTAATACCACCAATGGATTTGTACTGAAAAATCAGCTGTATAGTATGGTATGTAAATTGACCTCAAATTCAGAAATATTAGGAAACTTGAAAGTGTACACATGTTCATTTCGCGTACAGAACTGTACGATTAAAAATATTATTTCATAACGTAACCTCAATTGAGAAGTATACTTTTTGTTGCAACCAATATTTATTACGCAATCGGACTCCATGACCAACATTACACACAGGAAATTCCCAAATACCGCTACGCCAGATGTTTGGATGGTTTCGTCTTTGGTCCATAGATGGCAGAACAATCAGTTTAAGAATTCCTGCCATCTATTGGACAAAATTGAACCTGTAAAGTCACCTAGTGTTCGGAACTTTATTTGCTGCAACCAATATTTATTACGCAATCTCACTACACGACCAGCATTACACACATGATATTCCCTAATACCGCTACACCAGATGTTCAGGTGGTTTCATCTTTGGTCCATAGATGGAAGAACAATCAGTTTAAGAGTTCCTGCCATCTGTAGGAAGAAATTAAACCTGAAAATTCACCATGCATGAGGAAATCAGCGACGTACAAATGAAACAACATTTGTGGTTGATAATGGATGAAAAACATATCATTTGACCTCTTGTCCATGCAACGTTCTATAAATTGTTCGTAGATGACGATGAGTTGGAATGACAGGAATTGTAGGGTTTGCTTTCTTGTATCAGAAATTGGAACTGCGTAATTAGGTCTGGGCACTTAATAGCAGGTGAAAACGCGAAATACAAACCTTCTGGATAACATTACACTTCTGGGAATCATGCTCGTACTTTATACAGAGGTTGTTCTGTTGTAGTACGTGCTCCTAAGGGCACGTTAGTCGTGATAAACATTCGATGAAATGACACCTGTAGCATGTATGACAACATACAAGGTCATGGTGAAAGTAATAACATGCAGCTCACGTGAGGTATATTTTGTTTTGAGCATCACGAGGTCATTTTCGCTTGTCATCTGTGGGGTGGATTTAGTTACAGCGGAACGTTGTGATGTGTTGTAAAGTGTGTGCATGGAAATAAAACTTGGTAAACCATCCGTTTCAGGTAATGTATGAGCACAACAATTTAGCAACCGTATTGATTCTATAAAGTAGTAAATATTACCAGTAACATTTAATGAGTACGTTCAGCCCTTGTCTTCAGGAAGTCTTCTACACAAAAGCCATACACCTTTCTTATCACACGTGGAGACATTGCTGGAAATAATTTCCTGGAAATTCTACTCTCCTAACATTTATTTGAATGTCTTGAAGCGATTAAAAATTATATCCATTGACAGATCTTCAGTCTAAGGGCGAAATCGGTTGAGTACGGTGGACGTTCGAGTACAGGTAGTTTCTTTTGACCAGAATTTATAAATCTCACATTCATAGCAGAGTTACTAGTGTACAAAATGTGTAACTACTGTGGAATTACTATAATTCAAACTTATCGCGGAACGACTATGTTCAAACATGCTGTGGAAAATAGTAGCTTATATAATTTATATTATTTAAAATTAATTGTATTAGACGTATATACCTGAGTGTAAATTTACATTTATTGTGGTATTTTTGTATTGTGTGTTGCTTTCCTATTGTGATAGTGTTTTTTATCAACTGACTGCGTAATAAAATGACGGGAAAGCCTAATTTATGTATAAAAACACATTTCTATTTGACGGTGTAACAGCGGCATTTTACCATTGATTGTCTTTGCTTATTACCGTAGATGCGAATTGTTGACGTAAATATAAATTTTTCTGCGTTATTGTGTCCTATAAAATATTCAAAATGCTGTTAGTGAGGCATTGTTAAAAAAAAAATTTCTGATTCCCCGTTGTCGTCAACCAATTTGTCGTCAAAGAATGACGTCATCAACAATGCCAACTATAAACTAACTCGGCATTGTTGTGCAACACAACAATGCCGAGTTTAGTGTCTTACTTAAGATTTTAAAACGCAACCAACCCCCCCGAAGGAGGGGTTGATCAAGTGTTTTAACCCTCCATTCGGGGGGTTTAGTTTAGTTTCTTACACAAGATTTTAAAACACAACCAATCCCAACCCCCCCCCCCCCCCCGAAGGGGTTGGTTTCTTTTTAAAAACTTGTCCAGCCCCTCCGAGGAGCTCCGAAAGGAGCGTTCTGCCCTAGTTGTAAAAAAATATAATGCTATGTAATTCATTGTTAGAAATTAATTAACAACATAAACCTTACGCTGCATATAGCTAGAAATTCTATTGTTGGTAGGAAAAATAATTTTCCTAGTATTTTGTAAAATATACGTAAGAACGAAAAATTTCTTAAATTAAAGTTGTCGACCCTAAAGACGACTGTATTTTTGTCGCCTGTCTCTGGTTCTCGTCTATAGTGGAAAACGTGTATTGTCATATGAAATAATCCATGTGAGTGTTGGTTATATTTACGGAGTCTGTGGCATACCAAAGAATTGAAAGTCACACCATAAGGATTATATGAACATAATCTCCATGCATTTGTAATACAGAATCAGTTTTCTAGTGACAGCATGTTTTCTTTCCGTCTCTCTCTCTCTCTCTCTCTCTCTCTCGCATTGTTTTGAAGTGACTATTGATACAAATATTTTTAATGTTCGTTGAAATATATTACGAAAACTGATATCAGTTCAGTATGTGAATTGTTTTTACCTCTTATATCACAAATGTGGTTATTATAGTTATGAAATACGTATTTCTTTTGTATACGAAGACACTTGATGTTCATATATAATGCTGAAATATTAGTGGTTCAGAGAGTAAAAAATATTTTCTCTTGCTTGTACGTAATACTAATATCTTTCCTCTGTATTTTAAAATAACGTCTGAAAGTTAAATAATTCTGCAGTTACAGCGAACGCAAATAACATTTTCAAGAACTGAGACTATTATCATCAAAGAACGTTTTTCCGTCTCTCGATGTTTCTATTTAACAAAGATAATTAACTCTATATGAAAGTACTAGCTGACAGTTTTTGGGTTTGTAACCTTAACTTCTGTAATCTTCTCGCCGAAAAAAACTACTTTGTTTTTGGCGTTGTTAGTATTTTGTGTTGGGTTTCCGAGATTTAAGAATCGCCTTCGCCGGGAATCGAAGTGAGGTCACTTTTTGAAAAATTGACCCTGGTCTCAAGGAATAAGCATGCCAAGTTTGGTTGTAAATCGGTTGATTTCTTCTCGAGCTATAAGAAAATATAAACATACATTACTTCATAATTTCACTTGTAATCTATTTATGACTCAAATAACAAATCAGAAATTTATGTTACGTTTTAGTGAGTTGGATACAAATTTGGGGTTATTTCTTTTCACTGCATGCGTTACCAGTGATCTTTTAAAGCAAAATTTACATATTTAGTTGACGGTTGGGTTTACGTCTTTCCTATTTGTGACAGGGATGTTCATTTTTAGCGTAATCTTAGGAAACAATACGGAAAGAATGTTGGCTGAAAACCCTGAAGAGAAATGTCTACAATGTTAAAAATACGGAAACGGGTTTGGAGGCATTGGATTGGATTTATGTGGCTTGGGATTGGGGCGGATGGCGGGCTCTTGTGAACACGATAATGAACCTACGGGTTTCATAAAAGCCGAAATATTACGTTATTATCTATGCTACTGTCAGATTCTTAAGACGGTTTCCTTTAATTAAATTTGTTCAAAATAGCATGAAAAACTCTTATATCCTGTTTCTTTGCTGTCAGTTTTAATAATATCCCCCTAGTACACGTAGTATTTTATTGTTTCAATAATTTCTAGCTCATTTTAACCTTATTCATGTAATCAATGTAGGAATAGCAAATAAAGAACCGCGAATGTCCCACAGACATTTATCCTTTTTTATGTCAGTTATATTCTGTTATTATTTTCATACTTTGAGTGACTACAGTTCCTAACATATTTTTACGCTATTTACAGAAAGCCAAGAAATAGATAGTGTTAGATTAAGTTGTAAGGACTAATTTACATGACCTCGGAACTAACTTTATATACCAAACCTTTGACAAAAACTAACTTTATATACCAAACCTTTGACTTAAAGAAGAATAAATTCATCAAACAAAGGACTTTATAGGTTTTTGCAAGTGTAAACGCGAAATGTACACGAAAATGGAATGTAATTTTATTATTTTTACGTAAGAATGATTCCTGACAAAAAAAAACAAGTTTTACTAGCAGTCGCACCGAACGTAAATCATATCTGATTACAAACCCTGTGAAAGTGATCTGAGTAAAATATTTATATGATCTTCAGTGACTTTATCTCTTCCTTCCATGATGCCTAGTAGTTTATTTTTATTGAGTGCCATAGATCCTTGTACACCTACTTCTTTTACCCATTTCTGGAAAAAGAGTATCTTTACCCCTCTTACAGATCTGACACTTCGGCCCAATGGCTTCCTTTATACAATACAAAAATGTTTACTCCCCTCCCCCCGTGATATTTTACGATGTATTGGCATTACTGCAAAGAAAAAGAAGTTTTCTTCTTTGCTTGGTCTTCGGGAGATATAAAGCACGTATCTTTATTATTCGCCCGAAGTCGCTAAAGCACTCACAGTAAACTATACAAGGCCGTTACTCGTATCGATCTACGATGGGAGGGGAAGGGGGGGAAAGAAACCCGTCGTCCGTAAAAGCTCTTCGCCGATTACTTGCCCACGCGCTATTCCACGTAATTCGATTGCCTATTTTATAAATTTTCCATATATTAATGAAAAAGCATTGGGTCTACACCGTTACATGCATCTAATGGAGAGCTACGAAGGTTGGTGGGGAGGGGGGGGGGCGAATTCCTCCACTGCTGTGGTCCACAGGAGCTTCAAGACTTATTGGATTCTCCCCATTAACGAAATTGTGTGGCTTTCCAAGGAATCAATTTGTAATGTCGGGCACCATATAGTTGCGCTAGAGTCTACCAGCAGACCTAAACCTTCTATTACACTGATTAAATCCAAAACGAATGATACGAGGAAGAAGAGAGATGTATAAAGAAGGAAAAACTTTTATATTTAGATAATTCAAAAACATTTCGTATCGTTAAAAGGGAATAAAATATGACTGTCATATATTTTTGTTGGTTTTCCGATAATCTGGTTTTCCTGTGGATTCAGAAGACTCTAACAGATACCAGACCGCCCCATACAACCTAGTGATACGAAAATATGAAAGATATATAAAAAAAGGGGTAGTTTCATTTAACGTGCTTTTGGAAGTGGGAGGGGTTAGCGAATTCAGTGAATGACTACTGAAGTCCATAATCGTGGTAATGCAATTCCCTTATGATTTCTCCTTTACATACCAATATTCATTTAGGGTGCTTTCATAAAAATGGATGTACTGAGACGAGAAATTTCAGACAAAATTCTCTTTTATGTACAACCAATTCCAATTTAATTTCTAGGTCGCTCAATCTCTTTATTAATCTGGGAACACACGTCATTAAAGCCGTAAGGAACTAATTATTGAGTTTCATCTCTACTTTTGGTACACGTTTATGAAGGATTATTTACATAACAGAGTTAAATTGCAGTCAGGAAAGTTGGTTAAATTACTGGCATGAAGTGACCGTAGGCGACGTGGCTGTACTCGGGTAGCAAATACAGATTTTCATTGATTCCAGCTTTGTTATTAACGGCTTTGTTACTCGTACAGCGAAAAATTGACTTCAGGGAAGGTTAAGAGGTCCCTTAAAATAATGCAGAATTTCAGAGATTTGAATCCTAAGAGAGAGTTGGGAATGAAAGCAAGAGTATTGGTGGGGGACAAGTGAGAGACATTTTATCCTGTGGCGGGAGAAGGGGCATCTCATAGCTATAAGGTACCCAGGCAATGCCCGCTCGTCCTTCTTGTAAAGATAAAATACGAGTGAATACGTTAGGTTGAAAAATAGTGAGACCTTGTTTTTGAAGCAGATGTTTGTCTGGATAATATTAAAGAATTTAGTTCGTACCTCGAAGAAATCACTTCACTTTTTTATTGTCAATAATTAGTTGGTTAATGTTGTTTAAGAAAATAATTGTTGTTTGTTCTTAGACTCATTCAAGATCCATAAATTTAAAATGAAGTTACTGATTATGAAAATAAGTGGTACATGATAGTTACCATTTGGCTTTAAGGGGTTAATACGTATGTTGTTCTGTGCTACACAAATTTAAAACTTGATCTAAATTTAATAGTAATTTACTTGTACAATTTGTTTTACCTTAATACATGAAATCTTTACGTTTCTTAAGATTTTAAAAGCGGCATAACTTCACCTGCAAAAAATTACTAGACCGTGAAATTTTACCAGATCATTAGCAAGGGGAAATAAGATTAACACTTGCAATATTATGGTCTTCACACGGAATTTCACATAAATCACCTAATGTATAAAACTTTTATGTACGGGAAACACATCCGATCACAGTAATGTGAAACATAGGAAGAAGTGTAAAATCTCACAAAGTTCGAATCGATAATCGTTTAGGTAGTTAAAAAATATCAAACCCAAACTTCCGTTATAATGTTTACAATCGCTTGCCACTGTACCATATCCAAAGATAGATAAGTCTAGCCCACTTGCATACACCCTTCTTAAGATCGTTTTAATTTGACCGTCCATCTATTCACCTTCAGGTTTTCCGACTAAATTTCTCCCCATGCATATTATATACATAGTTCACCAATGTCATCTTCATTTATTATGTCACCCCAATAATAGTAGTAATAATAATAATAATATAAATAATGAAGCTCTACTTTATGCTGTTTTATCTATCTCCCCCTTTTGAAACTTTCTTTCTCTGAAGTCAAAAATGTTCTCAGCATCCTGGTTTGTAGGACGTAATCCAAAATCTGGTTCAACGCTTATGATTCCAGTTGTAACCTTTTCATGTGCAACAAGTTTTGAGGTTCTGAAACGAACAAATATTACAATCTTCTGAAGTTTATCATCTTCGTTTTTCCATAGCTACTCTGTGGTTGGTCTCAACAACTCCGATGCTAGGTTTTGCGTTTGACCGTTATTGTTCATTATTCACTGCTATACAGGAGCTCTGTGACAACTAACGTGTTAAACTTGTTAATTTATGTAATTTTATAAAATATGTCATTTAAAATATTTTGACATTTTTACGTGTATGTATGCAGGCCAATATCTGTTGTACAAATTTTCTTCTAATCGGATATATAAGATTTATGAGGTTCTCAAGGTTTCTGTAATGTAGCACAGTATAGTCTGATACATACTGACTTAAATTTCAGGGGTTTCAGAAAAACTTACAGCCTCCACCACATAGGACATGATCTTCAAGTTTATTTATGGAATTTTCATTCGAGATGTGCGTAATAATATAGGTCAAAACCTAATTTAAAATTAAATTAATATAGTATGTAGCTTACCAAGACAGTGCAAATTGATCATGTAAGATCTTATTACACTTTAGATATCTTAGATCGGACGTGGTTTCATCAATTTTGGAGTAGCACAAACTCAGAGCAATGTAGATGTTCTCAGAACATTTATGGAAGGGCCTCGAAGCGTTTGGATTACTTTAAGTAGTATTGAGAGCCCTGGGGATGGTGGTGTCTGGGTAGGATGGACCCTCTCAGCTGCCCGCCTGTCACTTGGTCGCTTAAAGCAACAAGAAATACAATATTAATCAGCAATGTGGTGTGATGTACGCTGGTAGCAGACTCGGGCGCATGTTTAGGGTGTAGAGGAGCGGAGGTGGTAGGGGGAGGATACCAGAAGCTTATAAGAGTGCATTAAGATGATAGGACAGACCGACACTTTTCCCAGCTGTTTTACTTCCTGCCACAACCACGAAGGAATAAAATGGACAAAAATCATAAGGGATTAGTCTAGGCATCAGCCTAAAAGACAAAATGCAGTAGGACGTATAAATGAACGAAAAAGACCAGTATCATCTTCCTCTGCCAAGTCCATCAACATTTCGTAAGAAAACTGACAAGTGAAAGAATGTTTATTATTTCTGTCCTCTTTTATCTCAAGTTCTCTTGGAAGGAAAATCTCTTATGGCAGTGTTTCGACAAGTTCGTATGGTACGATTTCAATATACGGTGCCAAAGAAGTTTCTCTGTTTGAACTGTAATAATATTTATCACAATCATCTGTAAATGTGTCTTAAATATTTTTTATCACAGCAATGTTCTTCAATTTTTTTATTTTCTGACGTAATTTTTTACGATGGGGATTTATAGCCCCCCGCTTAACTCCAAGCTTAAGGATAGCCCCTTGTCGGTTATCCGCGACTTTTTATTCACCTATCCACAGCTTCATTCCATATCTTGAAGTCGTGTGTTGCATCTGTCATCCGATGACGTACAATTCCGTTTTGACAAGGGAAATATTACTGTGAACAATTAATTAAATTAATATTGTGACATTTAGTACAATTAAATTTTTTTTTTAAATTTTACATCGGGCATGTCTCCATTGATTTAATTCCCTTCAGAATTTCACAAAAATCAGAAATTTTATTCGGAATTTATTACGCAGATAGACAAAAAAAACAACGTTTTTTAACCTGTAGGGTTTTTTTTTGGCTTTCAGTTCCTGTCATAGAAAGCAGAGATATGAAATACTTTGACGGTAGAGCGAGTGACCTTATATAAAAAAAATCCCCGTAAGGATCAATACTTGTCGTTTCTGCCCTTAAAGTCAGTCCAATTTATGTTCATGCGTCGATTGAAAAGGTTCTTTGGGGGAGACGAATGAAATTTGTTGGGTTCATCCTAACAGTTATGCATATCCGATACTTAATATGCATAAAGGATATGTCGTTCAATCAGAGTGACGTCCGTGGAGATAGAATATGAAGGAAATCAATGTAATATCAACTTCGTACTAAACCTGGATGTTGTTTGAACAGGTTTATGTTTGCACAGTTGTGTGCTAACGATGGTTGCCAATGGACGAAGGCGTTGAACGAAGAGAGAAAAGTGGTTTCAATTAATTCACAGTACCTGCTTCGGGAAAACGGATAGGCAAATTGCCATCAATATTCTATGCAGCCAACACTGTAACATTAATTAAATGTTGTAAACATGTTTAGAGTAGTTTTCATTTCCTGTTGCGTCGTGAAATTAGTTTAATGGCCTCCTTTTAATTATTTAGTCTCTGTATGGTGTATTTATTAGACTGGTTTACAGAGAAGAAAAACGCATGTTTTATGCAAGTCCCCTAATAACTTAACAGCCAATAGCATTTTCAGACATACAAAACTGAATTGTACAGCTTAGGGCGTTAAGCATTAACAGTCACATCATAATATCTAATCTAGGGGAGTCCAACATTCATGTTTCGTCGTGAGAATAATAATTTTCCCGTTAGATTTAAGGCAAGGAAAAATATTCCTGGTAGACTCAGGGGACTGCACTATTTTTGGATGTATTTTATTAAAAATGCACATATTATTGGGGAGTTACATGTTATTGTAAATTTTTTACTGCAATAGCTTGTGTTTAATACAATATTTACCTGGAAAGTTTACATTCAACGACGTGTGTCACGTGTCCATAAAGCAGCTGAAGAGATGATAATCGGCGTCTTTTCAGTCCTTTGAAAGACAGAATTTTTATCAACAAAAGCTGAATGTATGTTAAACTCAACCTGTCTGATTTGTTTTATTATACCCTGGCATAAAAATCTGTTTATTAAATTATTAAAAATAAGTCTTTATAGCGAAACTTTGGTTCTTCTTTGGTATCCACGTGACGTTGCAACCCAGAAGACAAATATCGACATATTAATCGCCCTAAGAACCTCAGATCTCGTGTGTTTAATGGTTATTAATAATTTATTTTATTTATTTAGTTTTTATAGGGTCTCGTCTTTGTTATAAGATGCACTTCTTGTTGGGATATGGTGGTTGATGGTACCTGTGGATAGTCCCATATAAAACTTATTATATTTTTGTGCTATTATGTTTATGTCCTTCTGTATTGGAATTTCTTTTCTGTGCTGATTTCTAAGACTTTTCTGTTTATTGTAATGCAATTTCCACCCTTTTCAAGACATGTAGGCGTTCCATTGTGTGTTTTTTTCCTCGAATTTCGATTCAATACACATTTGTCACTGTCTATCCTGCCCGAGGAGCTACTACGAGATTCGGATTCAATTTTACGTATTTCCTGTAACAGAATGAACAAAATTTAAACCCTGTAAATTACCATTCTCTTTCATCTGCTTATTTAAAAGTGTGTCTACAGTTATAAGTTACATGTATATAGCTGGTTAACCAAATAGCTAACTAACAAATTAATTGTTAATCGAAGTAACTAATTCCAAGGTACTAGATTTAAATTCAAGTGTAGTAGACTTCTGGGTTTTAGCGCCAGAGTCTACCATTTAAAACTCATACAAATTACAGTCACGTAGTGCGGTAAAAATTTAAATCAGAGGCAGGTCTGCCGACACTCTAGTCAAGGTCACCATTGTTACTAGGCCGATGCGCATGCCAGATGCGCAAAATACTTTTAGGTGTAAACATGATGTATTTATATGTTTTCTGTCTCTCGAACAGTCTTCTAATCGAAATCGTTTGCTTCTGTTCGTAAAGAATTTACGAATACGTACCCTGACAAGGAATTATCAAATAAGGTAACAATAAATATTCAGGATTGCGTTTTAAATAAAATACACTCTGTAACACTAATCAGCCGACGCGTTACCGAAATGATTGTTATTAGTTTGGACAAACTGAGATCCAGAAAAAGGAATTTTGAACTATATTAAGTAAAACCTTTTTTGAGAAGATATGAATCAGTTAGCTGGAATCCGCAGGTTCAGACGTATTGATGGATTAACACTTAAATGTAAAATTATTCGTCTAATGTTCTCTGTACATACCAAAAATACACGCACTGTATTAATCATACGTAAATGCTGATTTTATATCATTTGGTACATATAACAGATAATGCTAATACGATATACTTATTTAATAATGTAGTCCATGTTCATTATAAATAATTCTCACCAGGCTTTCCGGGAAAGTGTCAATTCGAAATTGCCCATTATTTCCCATTCGAATATATATAACTGGCCAGGATAAGACAGATCTCAGCGTTTAAGTGTCTTAAATTTATAATCTGCAACAGAGATTAAGGTAAAATGCGTTTTTTTCGTAAATGTATGTCAAATAGTAGACAGATCTAGACAGAGGGAGTTTAAGACAAAGAACATTGTGATGCTTACGAGGTGAAGGGGGGTGTATGTTTATTTCTTTTATTCAGAGGATATATACAACGATGCTTCTAGCATGTCTTTTAACGCGAAGTGAAAGGAACCAAGCTAACCGATGTCTCTCTTTCTCGCATATTTTTGGTCGACACAAAAACAGGTCTGTGGTCGTGTTGTTCAGTGTGTGTATGCATGGGGCTTACAGCTAGCTTCTGCTTAGGTCCCTAAATGGCAAGACAAAAAAGCAGTTCAAATATTTATTTCCCTTAGCGGCAAAGAGGCCTACTACTATACTTTATTCTTATCTTTCCATCTCGTTTTTGCAGGAGGTTGCATGATATAACAGTGCTGTGTCTTCTTTGCTGTTAGAACATACAACCTAAGAAATAATAAAAAAGTATATAAAACGAAAGGACAAAAGGAGAGAAGGAATATAGTAATGTAGTGATAGTAATATGATGCTACTAGCAACACGCTTCTTCAGTAACTGTCCAGACCAGTAGAAAAATAAAACCGGCCGAAAACAGAGCAGATATATTGTACAGTCGACCGAGTAAAATACGCCAATGTAACAGTTACGTGCTTTGCAGTTTTGTAACATACAGCTTCTAATATAAGCAATATACGTAAATGGTAAAATGGGAATGGATAACTCAAGTAGTAAAGTCACTAATAAATAAGTTTGATTCTATAAAGAATCAAGGATGCTGTACTTCAACATTGTAGACTATGTCTTGTACAATTTTATAAGTCTTTCCCCGAGATAAATCGACCGAAGAGTGAGGTTAACTACTCACCTACACTTTTAATAAACGTTGAGAATGCATGGAGCTTTACCTAAACTTCCGTTAAGGATATTTAAGTGTGCTGCTTTGATACACAGACCTGGATTCGTATAAAACATGGTTATTTATTTGAGGCAGTGTATAAAAGGAGGTTTGTTTGCATGCGCCCCCATTATGCAGTTTAATAACGTCCCACGAGATGGCAGTATTATCAAAATCGTTTAACCTGACACCTTACAGGAACAGCGAAAACTATCGCTTGCTGAGACATCAGTTTATTATAATCTGTAGAATTACGTAGTACGTGGCATGAATTACATTTTTATTCTCGTCATTCTTCAGCGTTGTTAGCTTTCAACATTTTCCTGCAACGGACAACGTAACACCGGAAAGGATTGGTAAACGAAACGAAGCAAGGATCGATGGATGAAAATACGAAATAAATCATTCCTCGTTGAATTTCAACGGACCTTTGCGTCTTGTGTGTTTGTACAGGAAATGTGGAGGGTTTTATTCTCTGCTTATGGAAATATAATGACCAGAATAAGTTACCGCGTTTTCCGGTATACATCTTGGAAATGCGAGAGCATTCTGCACAGAAGGATTCAAGTATGTGATGTAAACTCAAGGGTGTCTGATTTCATTTTGAGATCACCCGAACATAAAGTGATAAGGAAAGTTCTAAGCGACCTCAATTTTTCAGAGAGAAGCCATTATAATATAAAATAAGAAAGTAGACGCCCCGCCCCGAAATATGAAACAGAATAACAGCGACAGGCGTCTAGTGGCTTTCTATCTCAGTTGCTTGATGTTGGTACTCAGTGAAGTGTTTTCTACACAAATTGCCTCATCACATGAAGTGGACTGCAGTTCGTGAAACGAGGGTAACCCTTCTTCGCCCCTGCAGTTAATAAGGTGCACCTGCACATGATAATGGCGTTATATTTCTTTTAGATTAACTAACTCCATGGAAAGGTGTTTTTTATTCAGAAGCTTTCAAAAAACTCCTCGCCTCTCATGGACCCCGAAGTTAAGTTACTGTGTTCACTGGAGCCTGTCGCGAGACAGATTAATCCAATCCACCTTCCCGAAGACACATACGAGGTGCGATCGGAAAGTTTCAAGACTGCGCCTATAAAAACCCGTACACTTATCTCAGGTATTAAATTCATCCATCACCCTCGAAGTAGTTCCCCTGGGAGTGAACACAACGATCCCAGCGCCGCTGCCAAGCCTGGAAGCATCCCTGGAAATTTTTCTTTGTCAGCCTGTCAAGCACCATCTGCGATTCTGCCTGAATCTCTTCTATCGTCTCAAATCTCCTTCCCTTTAGCTGAATTTTCATCTTTGGGAAGAGGAAGAAGTCACACGGAGATTTTCAAATTGAAGTTTTGTATGCATTTCTCATCTCCCCCGTGCATACTATGTGCCCAACCCATGTTGTCTTCCTCGATTTGATGATCATAATATTATTTGGTGGAAAGTACAAATTTTGGTACTCTTCATTGTGCAGTTTTGTTCAACCTTTTGTCACTTCGGTTCAAATATTCTTAGACACTGTCAATTTTTGTTATTCGCTTGAAGTAAGACTCAGGTTTTGCACCCATACAAAATTAGAGAAAATTTATATAATTTTCTGTTGTGTAATTTTACAAGAGATTATAAAATTAATGGTAGTTCGCTTTTCCCGAATTCATTTTTCTCTTGATGTTCTTACAAATATAATTTTGGTTTGTCAACATCATTTCATATATTTTTAAACGGATTTATTATTTAATTTTTTAAGGTGGGCGAATTCTTATTCCGTTCTTGCTACGTTGACGTTTTATTTTATTATATTGTATTTATTGAATAGTAATGAGGAATTACTGTTTGTATTAGGCCTAAACGTAAATTTTTCTTACCTAAAACTATTTGATAAAATTTGGTTGTGGGATATTATCGTAACGTGTGAAAGGGTTCATTTATTTTTCCGTTAGTATATTCCGAACACAATTCTTACTTTATACAAAGTTCAGGTGAAACTTTATCTAATGTCTCAAAAATGTGTCATTCTTAAGCTTTTGTTAAGATCTACATATTTAATTTGAAAGTTTTTTACATGGCGAATATTTAAGAAAATTTTCAAGTCATTGTTCTATATGTAGTGTGAAGAATTTTGAGACGATGAAAACAAGAAATGACGCATTCAGGGAATACGTGTACCCAGAAATAGAATACGTCGTCAAATTTTTATTTGAAATAAATTGAAAAAGCATTTGAATTGTTACAGACATATGCAATAAAAATAAATACACTTTTAGTAATTGTGATTTCCTGGAATGTCATAAATTTGCTACGAAATCTTTTAGGGACTAAACCGAACCTCAAGTAAATTTTGCAACATTAGTCGTAATTTACTCTCCTGTTGATGGAATATCTGTTTAAGGGACAGATAGAGAATAAGGGAAATTTCACATCGAATAGATTGAAAAGAATCGTTTGCGATTTATATAAATAGAAAAATGTATTAAAAATATATGACAGTGTTTCAAAAGTTGATGCTAATAATTGGAAAAGAAAATGAAAATCGATGCGGAAATTAGGTCAGTTGTTATTTATGTTATTGTAACTAAAAATGTACAATGAAAAAGTTTTTAAAAAAAACACGTGTTTCTTTATGAATTGTATTCAAAAATATTACACAGAACCCTTTAATGGGTGGATAATAAAACTTACAATTAAATAATAATAGCTTTTCAGACGTAATCCTGCAATCACAGAACACAATCTAACAGGCTAGTGCAACAATAAAGCTTTATACTTGCATTGGAAGGTATCAGTTCGAATCTCGGTCAGGCTTTTAGTTAATCTGGTCGTGGTTATTATGTTGTTTCTTAGTCTGCCTTAAACAGGCCGTGTCTGTTTACTTCCAAATCCCTGACTATTCAACATTCTGGACCATCTTCATCTTGATTTTAAATTCTGTTTTAGTACTCCAAAAAGAACACCTAAATATTTATAACAATGGTTGATTTATTGCACGGCAAGTGTGTTGGACATTCATCACTGTGTAAAGATCAAGTATTTGTTATAAAATACGTTCCTACATTTATTTGCATTTTCGTCTTTATGTGACTGTCATACTGACTTATTATTATAGCATTTGTGCGTCCGTCGAGATCAAACCCGGATCCCTTCGAAAATTAAACTTTTGTGCCGCCCTGCTAGTCTGGTGCTTAGCAGACATTCAAATTAAGATATGATCTCAGTATTTGTAGTGTTCGCTATTTGTCAAACTACAAACTAAAAGCTTTCATTTCTATTAAAGTAGTAAGTGTATGTGGCCCTCGTAGAATTATATTAGTGGCTTGTACATTAAATCGATCCGAAATGAAATTAAGACAAGTTCTGCGCCACATGTGATATTGTGCAAATACTTATTTATCGCACAGCGGTGGCCTCCACCGCAAGCACATGAGTGGGGAATGTAGAACCATCGAGTTCTGTGTTACCAAGGTCCTCCACAGACGATGACGCGAAACTACTCTAAGATTCAAACACGACGGGAGCAGCTAATAGATGCGCAGTAGCGAGGATTTTAATGGACTGTTGGACTAACGAATCTGAAATCCGCGGTAGGGGACAGACATTTATTTTCGCAGCTTTGAAACACTCACCATTCTCCAATAAGGAAATTTCAATAGTACTAGCTTAAACTGAGTTATCATATTGTATCACAGTGCATCTTATGAAGAATTTCCTGTGCCTTGCATAATTATTGTGTTCAGTCCTACACATTATTATCCCATTACATGCTATGAACAACTTTTCTTGTCATTTTATTATATCGTATTTCTTTGTCACTCAATGGCGTTAATTTTGACAACAGCGAGCCTGATATGTGACGGCCAAAAAAAGGGAGAAAGTGTGGCTTGGCAAAGGGGAGAAAGAGATTTTTACCAAGGGTAGGGGTGGATATTAAATATATACTCATAATTCAGTTACTTGGAGCATTAGTTCCGTTGGCAACACTGCAGCGGATGATAAACCAGCGACATGCATTTAAGTCTTCTAGCGGTATATCTTCATAAAAATATCTTTGAAACCCTGTAGTAGTCATAAAAACAAGCGTTCAGAATGAACACTACGAGCAAAGATAAGTCGATATGTGATGTCAACGGTATCATTAAGAACACAGGTTTGTGTGAGTGGAATATCTTCATAAATATATCTTTGAAACAATGTAGCATATTTGTTGAGCTCATGCAGGTTTCGAAACCACGCTTTCTCTGTTAGAGCGATCTGAGAATTGTGACTTTTACAAAAAAAGTATCGTTACTTCCTACTGACCATTCATATAAATACGTTTATAAGTAATGTTAGATTTTAAGTTCTTAAGTTTACATACAGACTTCACAGGGGTGAGTACCAACTCTATCACACTGATGACTGAGGTTGTAAACATCTCCGAAACGACGGTAATGTCCTATTAGACTACACGACACAACATCCCAAAAGACAGCCATTTTATGAGAAACGTGTTTCCCACAATATCAAAAACTACAACGGAAAAAACTATTTATATGAGAAACTTTCATTAGGCTGTCTATTGACATGTGTGTGACAAATTTTCTCTAGATCTCATTTTAAGCTACAGCTGTTATTATTTATCTTGTAAAACGGTCTGAGGTTTATTTTGGGTAGGGAAATAGCATGTGGAAAAATCTTTATGGTCTGCATATTTTACTCTAGTGACTTTTAATCAGACTTGAAGCTTTTATTTTTCTCGTTTGAATGTCTTGTTATCAGATGTCAGATATAAATGCACTATGTAAAGGTTAAATGACAAGAACATGGTTTGTAGGAGGGAGGAGGTTAAACGAACTTTCTGATGCTTAAAATAATGGTGACGAGTGTTGATGGTAATGAGTAAACTTGACGGAAGTGAATTTAGTTTAAAACCGTTAAAGCAGATCATTTTAAAATCTGGGAATATATTTCAAAATGAAATGGGAATTAACATTCTTTGTTAAGGTGACTTGCCAGACCCCCCTCCCATCCCATTATTTTTGTTAATGTTAAACAATTTAACTCTTTATTTGGAACTGTTAAAAGTTTAGAAAACTGAGACGTTTTCGGGACACGCCATTTGGGTAACACTACATGCGGTTAATTAGGTTATGCTACGATCATTTACTCACTCGTAACAATTGGTCACTGATATGCTCCAAAGATCACGCATTTAACGAATTATCAGAAGAAAGTAGAACTTCAATGTTAAAAATTATTTAATTTCTATAATATTTTAAAACAGTAACTTCTTTGTTCAAAACACGCTTTCGACTGCATAATTTATGTCAGGGTGGTAACATTTTTTCTTGCCTCGGGTAAATATCAATTTTTCCAAGGGCAAACTAGTTAATTTTCGTTATCTTTAACAATTGACCAGTTTATTGAGATATCACATAAATACATTTTATTGAAACAAATACAAATTATTATAAAGTCGCATATTATTTTAAATTTGCTCCTACAGCAGTTTGTATATGACACAGTTCTCATCTCGAAAACTTAAATTTTATGGTCAAATTTGAAAATTAATAACATGTATGGCACTTGCACATAAAGCAACAAACGTTATAAGAATCACAATTTTTTTAAATCTTCCAGAAAAAAGGATCTAAATAAATTTATGATAATTATTAACAAATTAACAAATTGCTATGTGGTCTCGGACCAGACGTGGCCGACGGGCCCTCATTTCTACCACGCTGACTTGGTTTATATAGCATAAATGGAGCGGTAATTGTGATAGATTATATGAACAGGGAAATGAGGGTTACATGGTTTCTTAAGGTAATAATTTAACATTTGCCTGAATGGTTAAGATGATTAATTTTTGGAACCATTATCGAATACGGGACCTCTGTATAAGAAGCAGGAATATTAACCACTGGCGTCTGGTTGGTTAGTAGGTCCCATGTAATGACGGTGTAGCGTTTTACTAGGTTTAAGTATTGAAAGTAAGTAGCTACGAAAGAGTTCATTAAGTATTGGGCGCAACCGACTGCGGACAGCCCTCTAGCTTAGGAGTCGGGCCTGGAGCATTGTCTCTTAACACAGAACAAGCTTGTCATGATTTACCTGTAATAAATGCGTCAATCTGATTATCAAGAAGGATGTGGGTCATGTTACGTTGCATGGTGGGCGACGAACAAAAACTTTTATAAGATGTTTGCCTTCTGGATTGTAGCGCCGTGTTATACGGTTGAAGTTTACCAAAGTTTCAGAGGTACTTTTCTCATCGACCTGACAGTGGAGGCAGCAAGGACCTCTGAAACGTTGGTAAACTTCTACGAGACTACTCGGTTTTACAACCTAGAAGACATCCATCTTCATACCCGCCGCCATTTGAACTTCAAATTTTCTTTTAAAACTTTTGGTTTAATCTTCGAGACGGTATTTGAAAGACAGAGGAGTAGAACAGAGAATATTTTTAAAAATTGTGTTAGGGAAGTTGGTTTATAAATTGTATACATATGATGTGATCGAAGGACGTGACGTTTATTGATAATAAACGTATTTGTCGAATTTCTTTGCAGTAACACTGCGGAGATTCTGTTAGTATCATATAAATACAACTAGTATTGATGGATCCTCTACGTATTGAAGAGCCTGGGTAGGTCCAGTGACGATGATAAAATATTTGCCCCTGTCAGGAACCAAACCTCGACCATCCAGCGTGTAGCGTAGTTACTGTAATGACTTTCAAGTACCCTGGCTGTCCTAACTGTCCAGCAACCCTCTAAATCCCAGTGCTAACTATATATCCCACCTGCTTCAACAATTAGTAAGACTTTGTTTTTGTATTTGTGGGTTTCGTATGATTCTCGCCGTAAACAGGGATTATTTCCTTATATATTATTTAGACGAGCCAAGGATAACATCAAAATTTAGAACTGTTTACGAATGCAGTAATACCCTACTCACCTTATTTCCTTGTTTCACTTTTCACACCTCCAGTTTCAAACACTTTACCATCACTAAACTTTATTTCCTTTTTCAGAAAAAACGAGCGGGCAATGCCTGGGGACCTTCATAAACGTAATTTTAATTTATACCACCATCCCCACTCCAGTTATACGTACGTAAGGGACTAGATTACTTGCTAGCAAAGTCTCGTATTGCTGTGGATAATTGCACTCGGCACGGCCCGGTCTGTGCATTAACCGGCCGGGTAGAACGGTTAGAAAAAGCGTGGAGCTGCGCGCGCATTGCTTATCACCTCGCTATTCACCCCAGCGCCAAGGACTCGCACGTAATCTGGTCCTTACAATAGTATCTTTTACTGCTGTGCAGTTTCTCTTGTCTGTCTCGCAATCAGCTACAAAGGGTTAAATTACGTAAACACCATCTGCTGCAGGGGCCTTGGCTTGTGGTAGGGGGCCATGACGATGCGATTCCATGATGTAATGAGGATGTAGCACTATAAACAATGAACTGCTCTGTGCCTTTCTTCCGCCTCTCGTCTCATTGCATTATGCATGGGTGTGGCTTACACACAACCGCAGCGGGGAGCCCCTGACGCCGCGTTCACATTTTGTTCAGGCTATTATTTTATTTCTTCATGAAGTTATTATCTTATATTGCTTTATCTGATATTCTAGTTCAGTGTCTCGAATACAAAGGTTCTAGTTTTATTGGTGGATAGTTCAGAGCCGGTTTCTAGTTTCAAAGGCTGGTATAATGAATTTAATAATTCGTTTCTTTGTTACGTAAACGAATAGTAGAAGTGAATTAAATGGGAGTAAATGGATATTACTTTGACCTACAACTAGCAGTGATAATCGTGTGTCTTAAGTTCTTGTAGGTCTTGTTCAATATTTCGATATTAATCGATAGGTCTGGCAACGTATAAATGTATAATAATAGCGAAAAGCTATTTTTTATTTTTATTATTCATGTGTAGGTTCTCAATACCTGTTTGTCGAACATAATTACATATTTTCACGAGGTATATTTTAATTTTTAATGAACTTTACACATTGGGCAGCTATCGCTGTCAGACTAGACGCAGTATAAAAGATTTCGTTTGACATGCAATTTACATTTTACAAAATGATTTATAAAAGTATGGGTTTCCTCCCCCCCCCTCCCCCCCAAACTACATTTATTTTAAAGCGTCTGTCCTTCACCCACTGTGTTTCTTAAAATGAACTGCACTAACACACAACAAAATTTCTTACAAATTAAAAACTGAGCACATCTCTAAAAGTAATCCACATCTGTGACAAGTGGCATTCGGTGCTGAGTGTAGTACTTCTGTATTTCGGTAGTGTCATAGTTCATTTACAACTCTCAGTATCGTTCATTAAAGCTGAAGGCATAATCGATACTGATTGGTATTTTGAATGACAGGCTGTCAACTCATTTTGGAGGACTGGTATGTCACAGAACAGCGTTTGTGGCACCTGCTATCGTTTGCAGCTGAGGACCATGTCATTTAACTAACATGTATCCTCGTCAAATAAAATTATGCACTAGATGGCAGCAGCTGCGTATTATTCAGTACTCTAATGCGTAGAAAGATAGGAGTATCGATAGCAATCGATCACCAGTGTAAGTATGCTTATCAGGCGAGTGGTTTGTCAGTTATCGATGTAACACAAAGAATGGGCATTAAAATATACTGAACACGTATTAAAGGCCCTCGGTGTTGGTAATGTACGTTTTAGGTGTAGAAATGGTAAAATAGGACACGTTTCTAACCACTCATTCAACTATGTCTTTGACAGTAAACTAATTTCACAGGTCACGTGATTGCGATTCTCACGTCGAAATAGTTCGCGTAGTCGCCATCTTGATGTTTTTCACTTTTATGGAAAGATGATAAAAATTTATATTTAGAAAGAATGTAACAACACAGAACTTTAGACTCTTAATATTAGCGCTATTTCTTCAACAGAAATTTATTGTAACCACCATTTGCATTCTGCATGACTTAACATTTGAATTGAGTTATCAATTTTTGTAGTTGGACCAACGGATGGATGGACGGTCAGAATTAGAAAGGTCCTGAAAAAGAACACAACGTAAAACAGATGTAGAAATCGTACAGACATATATAAGCCATTAGTGTTTTGTGAAAAAAATTATCGGTGTTCAGCGTCGGATGTACAAGTGGTGTTCTGAAACATGAAAGGTTAACCAGATTCTACACACAGGCCAGAGAGTTGATGTATAAAGTATTCAATTACTTCAAACGTAAAGCATACTCCGACATGCCAGGCCACGATGGCGCCAAAGCGCAAGAAGTATATATGAATATGTTACCAACCTTCCTCGTGTTGGTCAGTATAATACTAAAGACGAAATAAACAATTTTGCTGTTCGTATTTTTCAAATATCCTATGTATTTCTCGAGGATGTTAGTTTTTAATTATTTGTATAATTAACTTTGCTTAATGGAGTATATTTGCACAGTTGATTATAGGCATTGTCTCTGTGGAGATTCCAGTTAATTTCCCCTTGGCCTTCATACTATTCTGGGCTGAAAACATGGACCCGAATTGTGTGCTAAATATTTTAATCAAGAAGGGAACACGATAATATATTCAAATGTATTAATGGATTTACTATCATAGAGACTCTGAAAAGAACTATGTAACATTGACATCTGTTTGTACTACAAAGGGAAATGGATTTCTGTGGTAGACGTCTTAATTTAATGCATTGTTCTACAGCTTGCCAAGACGGACTGAAGAAAATTATGAACAAACTTAGGATAATTAATCTTCAATCTGAGAGCCTTACCTAGGAACTACCGAGAATTAAGTAGAAATAATATTTCATTGCGGGAAATGAAGTAAACTTCGGATAATAGGCAGCACTTTCATAAGCTTCTGAGAAAGAAAGCGAAGTTTAAATCATTGAAATGTAGCAGCCTGTAACTTATTCTTTAGAGACGTAACATTAAAATCTTGATTAATTAAATTACTACTGAAATCTTTGCCTGAAATAACATTTCGACACGCTTACCTCGTGCTGAAGCCAATAATGGATCTGATTAACCAAACACAATACTTTTTACATACAAACGTCTGTACTGATGGAAATATGAAATGAAATTACTTTCAGGTTAAAAGAAAATATTTTTTATTTTTTTTAGATGAGACAGACACATATAACTTTCATTTCTAGTGAACTCATTAATTTGTGACTATGTAATGGTTGTAAAACACGTGTTAATTTATTTTTTTTGAATTTGAGAATCGTTTTAAAGCTAGCATTTCCTTGTAAAATGCCAGATATGCTTATTTTGATAATTAGCTCCTATTTTGTTATCGTAGCTTATGGGCAGATGGAGCTGTTATTTGCAGGAATCCACGACTCTCTCTCTCTCTCTCCTCTGCTGCTTCTACCACATCAAATCCTGGAAAACCAAGAACATTGGAGCAATCTAATTTACTTAACTTTAATTAAAATTAAACCTAATTATACAGATCACGAAATGTTCAGAAACGTTCCTGAAAATAGGCGAAAAAAATTCCTCCCTTCTACATTATATAAGAGATGTATTAGAAGTGATTAAATTTCGTTATGCAGAGGGAGTACGTTCAGTAAGAGGTTTACAGAAACAGGGGTGACAATGGCTTTGAGGTATGGGTAAAATAACTTGTATCATTACAAAATTTGTCGGAATGCCCGATATTTAAACCATGACTAAACAAACCCACTTGTTTGTTTGCTTTTTTGTCAGTGGCGAGTGACAACACAGGGCAGAGGACTGAACATTTTTTCCTTCCGTTAATAATTTCCTTTTTAATTTTTTTTTATTTTTCTACAGCTTTTGAATAGTAAATTCGTAACTAGAGCGGGTATGAAAAGGTTTGTTAAGGTGACAATGTCGTGTTTGGATCTGTGGTATAGACAAATAGAACATAACGAAATAAATTTTCTGGTTGTTTATTTTTATCATTGTATGAGCGAGTAGTAGCTTTGTTTCATATCTAATGTTTCGACACGTGTAAGACCTTCGTAACAGCTGTAGATAGTATTTACTGCTACCATCAGGGTCTTTCGACAGAACTGATTCAAGGCTGATACCAGTTCCATCGAAAGAGAGATAATTTTACTAATTTTTATTCGCGTGATTATATTACTCATTTAAAACATCTCTGGTGCTGTGACATCGTAAGGATATATGTAAAGTTGGTGTATAAATTTTACTGCAGGTTTACCATTGAATTAATGATAAAACTTAAACCTACAAATTAGATATTGGTTTCCACTACACACGTATTTATTTATTTAGTGTTCTGTCTGACGACAGGTCCATATGAACAGGATCCTTCCATCCTTTTCTTGGCAGATGATCCAGATTTGCCACTGCCCCCAGGATTACACGGCCAGCGTTCTAACCGCTAGACCACCGTGGCCATCATTTATTTATTTATTTAGTGTTCTGTCTGACGACAGGTCCATATGAACAGGATCCTTCCATCCTTTTCTCAGACTGGGACCTGTTCATATACGTTCTTGGCAGATGATCCACAAGTGGTTTGCCATTGCCTTCTTCTGTGTGAGTGTGAATGGAGTAATTGTTGGGATGCCACGGAGAAACCGGGGAAGCCCCCAGAGGAAAACTCCGTGTTGCGTAGACCACGGCCTTGCCCAACACAAGTTATAAATTCGGGCACCGCCAGGAATCGAACCCGAGACTCCCAGGATTACAAGGCCAGCGTTCTAACCGCTAGACCACCGTGGCTGAGTACTACACACGTATACGTATAATACTTAAAGCCATATAAAGTCGTTGTCTGCACTTTCATATAACATAGAATAGAATAAAAAGGAAAAGACAATTTTGGATATAAAGGCGTGGAAGGAGGTTTGATATTAAAATGAATATTTGGTCCCACGAATGACAGATAATTCCTCAATTAACCAAGTTTCTTATGAAGACGGAATGAAAGGTTTTGTTTGTGAGATGTATTATTTGCATGGCAGGGAGGATAATATTTATATTCCTGGGTTTTGACACCGTGTAAACTCGCCTGCAGAAACGAACATTTAGAAAAAATCATATTTTTTCCATCTTCAACCCTGAAGATTCGTACAGTATTTTCTGTAACACATTGGCATCTACCAACGAATCTACAAGGCGCCAGAACCCAGATCATCTTCAAAGGATACATTTAATTCTTATAACAGTGAGTAATCTGGACGTATTGATATGATATTCTTAAACCTTTAATAATTTATACGAAATTGGAAATTCATTTAGTTTCCAGTTGTAGGGGTGAAACGATTTATTTAAGAAATTTCATGTGTTGTACCATGAAGCGAGGTCCTTTAACAGAACAGTCTGTAGTAGTTTGCTGCTCTAAAATCTGGAGCTTATGAATATATCGAGCCAGATAACCCCCTCCCCTCTATCTGCCGTTTCCCCTCTCTCTCTCATTAGCGATGATTAGTCTCGAGATAATGCCAATTATCTCGATGCTCTTGTGAGCTAGGCTATTTCCTTAATCAAGCATGTTTCCCCACACCCTTTACACTGTCATCCCTACAATCCATATAGAGAACAGACATGTTCTAGAAACATCGCAACATGGCGGAATTTGAAAAGTTAAATGAGATATCAGGTTCTCACGGAGGTGAATATGAAGATGGCTGTCTTCTTGGTTGTTGAGACGTGTAGTCTGGTAAAAGTTTACCTGCGTTTTAAGATCCTTCCTGCCTACATTTTGAGGGCCCTAAAAATTGAATCAGAAAGAACCATTAAAACATCAATAAACATCTAACTACATGTCGCAACGTACATGAAGACAACCATAGTTTTTAGAAAAATTAATTCACTAGACTTACAGAAGTTCAAATCTAAAGGTTTCTGACGATGGTGGATTACACTTAAAATTATTCATTGTCTGGACATTCCATAGAAGAAACTATGACGTTTCGGAAACTGTTGTCCAATGACGGAGACTAGCTCTGTCTAACGAGCCTAATTGAGTAGGTATCTCGCCTGAAGACGGAAACAGCCTATTTCCGAAACGTCGTGGTTTCTTCTTTAAAAACAAGAACGATGAAAATGCCAAGACAATGAATAATTATAGAAGTTCGTCTAAAGTATTTCGTAACGATAGATGGCTGCCTTCTCGGTTGTTTCGCCGTGTAGTCTGGTAGAAGTCTGCCGATGTTTCAGAGGTGGTTTCTGCCTCCGTTATCAGGGCGATATGTAAATCGCGCTTGCTATTTATGCGTTTACAAGACTAGATTTCTGTGTGTTATTTGAACGTTACCAACACAATAATAAAAAATATTATGCAACGTATTAAACCTTTCAAGCAGTGCCGATTTAGATAAATTATTGTTGTTTTATTCCGGGAATTACACAAAACACATAAATACCCTATGTGGGTAAAATGCGTGGGTTATCTTATGTTAAAGTAAGTGGTACATATTGTTACCACTGTGCTAGAAATAGTTAAGTAATTTTAACTAAAATTAATATCGCTCTAAAAAGTAGTATGTTGATATTTGCTTTTGTTTTATAAAATATTAGATAGACTTTTAAAATAATAATGAAATGCGTATACAACTTGTTTTTCCTATATGTAGGATAATTATGAATAAATGGAAGGCAGTTTTTTTAGAGCGTTTTGCTTTTGTTTAACTTTCCATCGTATGTGCGTTCTCCCGATAGAAAACATTGAATGCGTTGTGCAGACCAGTAGAGGCTCTTGTGTGCGTTTTCAAATAAGCGCACTCATTGATTCTGAAGTATGGAAAAGCTGTTATGATTTCTAAGTGCAAAGATACTTGATATTGTCTATACTTAATTGATTTTGATTAAAGAGACGTAATGATTAATTTGTTCTTATGCATTTATGACGGTCAGCAAGTTATTAAAAAACTCTAATTATTTTTACCAAGATTATATTAATTTGAGTATATTAATTATATTTTATCAATTGTTTTTCTTTATATGAAACAGCAGCTCCACACATATTTTACAAACATGATTAAAATATGATATATCAAATAATAAAACCATCTTCTCATTAAAGATATTCTTGAAGGTGTGTTGATTTATTACTCAAGCGAATAAAAAGTTACCATTTTAAAAAGTTTCGGCTTTAATCCCGATTATATCAAGTAATATTAATAACACATCTGTTATTATAATGAAAAAACAATTCCAAAATTGTATAAAATAAACTGCCGAAACATCTTGCATAATATATTAAATAATGTATAACATTCAGTATAACCTGTGCTTGGAGGAGACTCATGAAATCAAAAATCGCTGTCGAGTGGTTAGGACCCTTACTAAGTGTTAATGGAAGTCTCTTGTTGAGATTTCGTTGCAGGGACCGACGTCTGCCATGTTTTCCTCATTCTCACGAGACAATTTCTGGGATAGTACCTCAAATTATTCTTACTATCACGTTCACAGGATACCGCGTTTATACAGCCAAGAAGGCCGGAACATGAAGATACTTAACATAACAACTTAGGAAGAACTATAACTCGGTGATATCTGAGGTTCTCAGGGCGAAGAATATGTAGGCCCTTGCTGCCTACATCATCAGGGCGATGAGTAATGATTGATTGAGGTAGCAAGGACCTCTGAAACATCGATATTATTATACCTCACCAGAAAGCAGCCATCTTTAACTGTATATGTTCAGGTGATATCACATTTTATGTCCGTTGTTTATGGTCTGCGGAAATAATGGAAATCAGTTCGACAATTTTCGGGCAATAAAAAATGAAAAACAAAAAAAGTAACGAATTCCCGTACATAAGCACAGCTAAATTGTATACAACCATTAATCTACCAAACGTTGACATCGTGTGGTTTATTTTCCCATTATGCAAGGTCTTAAGTTCGTACTCAACACAGAGGCGTAATTCTCTCATCTCTGATTTTTCATGATTTCCCCCCAGTCTCTTCAGACTTTACAATCTTAGACAGTCATTTACTCCATTATTTGTGGCTCTACAGGCCTTGACGGGCTTTGGCCTCCTTTCATATGGAGGTTACTTGATCTATTTTAAACATTGGTAAGACTCCTTAGACGAGTGATTAGCCCGTCACACGTCATAAACTACGCAACCTCCAATATTTATCTTCAATCACTATAATTAGGGTTTCGTGGTTTTCCTAAGTTCCACCAAGAATTTTTTTAGTAGATACCTTAAATTAGGCCACGGCCGCTTTCTTCCACATTCGTATGTTTATTGATATCGCTGTCAGTTTACGAGCGTTGTTAAATAAATAACATATAAAGAAACATATCAGTTAATATAATTTTATTCACCTCTGGTCACTTTTGTATAAATTGACTTGGTTTCTGGACCTTAGTTCTGGGACGGGGGTAAAATGCGTTAGGCGTGCAATAACACAACATGGTATAGTATAGGCTGTGTGATGACCAATTGATTAATCATTAAATACTATACACGAAATCTTTGTCATGAGCAGATCTGGCAACAGAATTGTCAACGTGGACAGCTAAGTCAGTCACGCTAACTAAATTTAGTACCGAGTAAAGATAACCTTAGTGAGATTTCAGTCTGTGTTGTTGCGACGTTTAGTCTGGTAGAAATTTACCGACGTTTCAGAGGTACTTACAGTCTCCATCACCGCCCTTTCACGACCAGGAGGAAAATATTAAAATGGTGATAAAGAAATAAGGGTGAGTGAATATAATAAAGATAGAGGCATTCAAGATATTGTCCAGTACTTTACTTCTGTGAACACTAAAACTTCGTTTTATAATAGTTGTGAAACTATCAGGTTTTAAAGATGGAGTCTTCCCTATGAAGTTAATACATCGCTTGATTTAATTAAATGCCTAAAACGCTTGTCGGATTTTCATTTTCTCAACCAGACATTAAGGTAATATTTTCCCCTTCTGCAGAAGCTACTGTGAGACGTTTTATAAAGTTTATGCCATAGTATAGTTACTTCAAAACGCAAAGTGACTTCGTTAATATGCTCAGTGGAATAGGAACGAAAATCTAAATTAATTTGGTCAATATTTTCTTGAAGTACTAAATCCACTTTCACAGTATCATTCTCTCTTTGGAATAAAATGCGACTATAGTTCAAGCTCTAATTAAAAAAAACACACAGCACAGAGAACAATATAAGGCCCTTTATCAGATTCTAGTTTGCATGTAAACAATTTAAGCTCTAAAAGGATTCAGAACTTAAGAATTCCTCGTATATTTTTCATATGTATTTCAACTCTTTTATTCTCATCTACTTTTCTTTATTCTCTATTCTTTTATCTCGTATATATATCTTCTTTTCTTTTAGTACCTTTTACCCTGCTCTGTTGTACATAAGCAGCCACGCTAACAAAACTGAAATTAAAATTTAATTAACCGCCATAAATTTAGGAAGACTTGCAGAATTAAGATTCAGTGTATGACATTGTTTAGTGCGGTGGCAGTGATGGTGGTGAGTCCAAAATAAAGTGCGCAGTGTTACATTAATTAAAAGTGGGGTAAGAGGGGAAACAAAGAAGGTAGACATAGGGGGAGAGACGCAGGGGAAAGGATTATAATGTACAAGAGAAATTTAGTGACTTTTTGACAAGTTTAGACAGTGGCAACACTGTCAATCTTTATATGCTCGGTGTAAAATAAATAAAATTGTTCTCTTTGACTTTGTAAATCAACTAAATTATAAAACTTTAAAATTTTGGAGGCTGAATTCTGCCTCCTTCTTCAGGTTGGGAAATACGGAAGAAGACATCCCATCTGGGTCCAGGTCTGAGGGTAACTCTTCCAGAGGGGCTAAAAGATAGTCTTTATGTCAATTTTCCCATTTTTTATTTAAAGATGAAAGCAGATTAAATCTTACGAAACATTTCAGATTTATAATTTTATGATTTAGACGATGGACAAGTGTCGAAATTTTTAAGGAAGAGGATATAGTATTAGCTAATGCTACCATATACTTCATAACAATCTTTGGGTGTTGGATTAAGTTTCTAGAGAGGAAAGGTTTTGTGTGCCTTTTAGTAATGCTTCATGCAATGGCTAAAAAAATTGTCAGAGCTGCCGATACATAATTTTTTACCACATTAATATTTTTTAAAACTTATAAAAACGTAAACTTATTTTTTACAATTTATTTAAAATATATATTTTTACACATTTCACATATAATAAATACGTAAGTCCCATATTTATTAATTTAGGTTCTTCAAAAATTCCAGTAGCTTCCAAACACTACCCAGATATTTAAAAGATTATGGTCCTGTGATGAATAATTATTGAGTTAAAGGTAAATTTGTTTGAAATAAAAGTAACTTTCTGAATATGAGGTGTAAAGTTTACGTATCACTTCACTGGAATTATGATAAATCAGGCATTTAAATTAAGTTGGATGTCTTCTGTCCAGAAGTCTTCCATCTTCATCGCTGTAAGAACAGAAAATCCTACAGGAATTAAAATAATCATTTAATGCCATAAAATACACCACATTTCCACAAAACAAACCTAGATGTACCCAAACTAACGAAAATAATAATTTTTACACCGCAAACCATCATTATATCTCGCAAAGAAAAATCACATCAATTTTATGTGTGTATGGCCTCAGATCTTAATATCACTTTTGAATACTGTAGCAGAATTTCTCCTAGTTTTGGAGATAACCCTTCCTCATATTCAAACAGTGTATATACAGACAAGTGTTTCATGAGTTTGTTATTATTACGTAATGAAGTTAAATAGACTGGCATTGCAGTGTACGTAAACAGCTGCTTTAACGAGCATCAGATTATAAGCACGTGTTTCTTACATTAACGGTCCCTAGGACAATAATCGATTTGACATGTCGACCACAAACTCAGAACAAGGAACTGATTGTCAGCTATTTCCGCGAAAGAGATTAGGGAATAAATATTTGTTACATGTTTGTATTACTATAAATAGTACAGGAGACACCAGTTATGAATAATTAATAACCAGGGACTTGCTGGATCACAGGTTGTTTGTATGGCTTAATTATAATAATACGAATAATTGAATTTGTATGTCACTTTAAACGATCATTTGATTTGCCTTAAGCTTAACCATACAGTACTATATTTATTAGTCTGAAACTATATCCCATAACATTATTTATAAATCCACAGAGATATTAGTTTAATTATCAATAATTAATTATACGATTTCTTGTCCCAATGAGAAACTAAATTCTCACCAATATGCGTCTTTATTACGGAGGATAAATGTTTGGATATCAATTTTACATCGATTATTCTAATACAGAGACCAAATATATTCGTTCACTTGCAAATAACTGGAGCTGAACAAAGACTTTTCCGACGTTTGGGATTACCTTACCCCTCATCTGATGCACACACAATGCTTTGACTCTTACATGCGCGAAATTGCCCATCTACAACAAAGACGGTGGAGATGCTAATCCATGCAATTAGGAACTGTAATTCTACATTGCGTGCTGTTCCAATTTGATTAGTCTGCTCTCATTAGTGCTAATTGAGAGTATTCAAAAACGCAGTCGGTTCGTGAGTTATTAATAACAGTCTGTGGTTTTAGAAGTTGGTACATCTGAACATGTCTTGCTATTGCAAAAAGGCAAGGGGAAATATTTTCCACTGTCTAATTAAAATTTTTCGGAGTAATATGAATATAATTTGAATACTGAGGAAGTGGCAAAAACACATAATAAATTCTTTTTAAAATTTCGTGCTACATTCTTCACATTTTTCATTATCCTTCATATATTATTCTGATAATATTTGGTGAAATTTTAATTACGAAGCTCATACTTATGTCTTAATTATTATTATTATTATTATATGCTTATATTTAAATCATTAACACTATTTTATAGTTAATATTTCTGTTTTCCAACGTTTCAGAGGTGTGATCTCATACCTCTGAAATGTTGGTTAACATCGACCAGACTACACAGCGCAACAACCCAGAAGACAGAAATCTTCATACTCATCACCCTGATGACGGAAGCAGTATGACCTCTGAAACGTTGGTTAACATCGACCAGACGACACAGCGCAACAACCCAGAAGACAGAAATCTTCATACTCATCACCCTGATGACGGAAGCAGTATGACCTCTGAAACGTTGGTTAACATCGACCAGACGACACAGCGCAACAACCCAGAAGACAGAAATCTTCATACTCATCACCCTGATGACGGAAGCAGTATGACCTCTGAAACGTTGGTTAACATCGACCAGACGACACAGCGCAACAACCCAGAAGACAGAAATCTTCATACTCATCACCCTGATGACGGAAGCAGTATGACCTCTGAAACGTTGGTTAACATCGACCAGACGACACAGCGCAACAACCCAGAAGACAGAAATCTTCATACTCATCACCCTGATGACGGAAGCAGTATGACCTCTGAAACGTTGGTTAACATCGACCAGACGACACAGCGCAACAACCCAGAAGACAGAAATCTTACATATTTTATAGTTATTATTTTATAACTTTGTGTTTAGTAGGATATGGGTTACTATGACAAGCGTTATATATCCATTGCAGAAACAAAGTATAATGACATTGAATGATAAAGTGGTAAAATGATGACCATATATAGAAGGCACGATATCAGATATTGGTTGAGGGTAGTTAAATATTACGTACGTAACGTACAACATGGAGATTGAATTTAGCGCCATTTTCTGACAGTTTCGCTGCTGCGGTTAAATTTCTGAGTTGGCTGAAAAGTCGTTATTAATGTTGTGGCTATGATAAAAATGTATACTCCTATTATGAATCGAACCTTGATTGTCTGATAAGTTTTAAGTCGGCTGAGATAAAATAAAACGGGTTATAGGGAGAGAAAACCACAAATATAATCCGTCTGCAAAGCGCATTCGCTGACAAAGATTCCCATATACAATTTTATGAATACACGATTTAATGTTCAGATGAACTGTTGAGCCATGTCTGAGTTAATGCGACCAGTGAAATGTTCTGTTGACAATCCGAGAGTGGTTGTGCGAAACCCAGGGACAACGACTCACAGATGACCTTGAACAAGACAATGAGTGTTAACAAGTTCGTCAGGACTTCCTGAGTCTCGAGTCCTTACAATTTTACTCATGGCCAGCACTGCAACTATGCTCGAATACATGAAATACCTGTTTGTGTCCAATTCCACGCTGCAGGATATTCTTTGAAAATTAATTTGAAATTCTCATGACCGTGAAATGTCGATGTTCATCTGGTTTGTCCACAACCCAGAAGACAAACATCGATATTTTCCTTGAAATAAAACTGCCTTCTTTTTCTTACCAATTGAGATTTTCAAACCACTACCATGGTTACTCTGTTCTTGTTACACTGGACGCATAAATATTTATGCATAGATTCTTTCATTGTCTGTTTACTTATTACATGAATGTACGCTGGCCGCAAACACCACAACTGAAGACTAGTTTAGATTCCCTGCTGTATAACACCAATTAATAGAATGACTTATAAATAATGTATTGGAGAGGGTATGAAAGGAAGCATAATATCGCTGCATTTACCTGAAGGGACTATGGGAAAACCACGAAAATCCTCAGTTAGTATAGCCGATCTCCGATCCGAGATTCGAGGCTGGGATCTGCCACGTATAGAACAGAAGTACTCAGAAGTAGTAATGAATACAGCGATATGATTGGTGGGGCCTGTAGGAAACTTTGTTAAGACTGACATTGCCTGTAAAGTCTAAATTTAAATTTTGAGTGCAAATATATTTTAGTAGTTTCTTTTGTGTCGCCGCGCCTGTGACTAGTGTTATTTCAGGCTTCGTATTACCACTGCAAAAACCATTAGAACGGCCAATTCAGCCCCTAATTCAATATTCCTGATGTCATGTGTTATAATGGGGATTCAACTGATGAGAAGGTGACAGTTCTTTGGGAACGAGAGTGATCTATGTCAGAGACAGGCCATACTGTGGTATATCGTCAGATTCTGTAAAATTTTACTTCATTCTCTGTAATGAATTTGCATAAATATTTTCAATTATTTGGTTCAAGTGCTGAGGAAGAAACACACATTGAGGTTTTTGAAAACAAAGTGTTGAGGGAGAAACACAGATCGAGGGTTCTGAAGGCAGTGATAAAGGAAGAACACAGACTGAAGTTTCTGATAACCGTGCAGTAAATCTTCTGCAAATGGCATTGTCGACATCGAAATTTCCAGTTCTGTGCATTAATGTTTTTAATTATTTATGTTCTCTGTTAACAATTTATTTATGGCTAAAATAAATGAACCAGTGAGAAGTGGAAACAATTAAGGAAGCATTCCGGTGACCAATAAAATTCAAATTTTTTACTAGTTTTTTTATATGCACCCACACAAGAACGCTACGGCAATGATAAGCTACTGATATTATATTTATATTACAATTACGTATACTTGTAACTTAAAATCGAAGGATCTTACTGATGACTCCGTGTGTATTTGCCGTGGTCTATTTGAAGGTACTATCCCAAGGATTGATAGAAGAAAGAAATGTAGTTCACAAGTTTTCTGTAAAAGATGGAACCTGGGACTTCCCACTGTAAAACAGCGAAGTTAAATTTTGTATTCTCTCGCTTATTTACATTCAAGATACACTGCCTTCTCATACTTTTATTTTCTGATTTTAGTTGTGATGTGACGTGATGTTGTGTTCCTTGTGCCACACTAGCATGGAGACAATGGGACGGCGCGCGTGTGTGAGTTGGAGCTGCTACACCTAACAGGCAAGTGTGTGCTATGTTCTGGCTGCTCCTCTACTAATTAGCGAGTGTGGCTTCAATCAAAAGCACCTTCCTTCTCTCACTACCTCTCTCTCTTCTTCTACTCTCGCTTCGTCTCACTGCCCCGCTTTCCAATTATATATAACTCCTCCCCTTACCTCAAATCCCCCCTCTCCAAATCGTCTAAGCTGCAACTTACTCGCGCGACGTAAGCCTTGTACGTCACTCTAGCACCCAATCACTGTTAACCGGCATTGCCAACATTCCTCATAACTTACTAGGATTTAGAAAGACCAATATGCTTTGGATCATATGTTCAGACGTCTTTCAGGAAAACCAATGACGTTACATGAATTTAAAATTATTTGCAGTGGTCATTGATTCTTAGGCTATTTAATGACATGTTATCACTTACTGAGATTCGATAGTTTTGACTCATGTAAAGTCTTTAAGAGCAGCAAAACAGGATTGTCGCGAGCCTAACTAGGCCAAGGTTAACAAACTCCATGGAACAGAGTCCTTGTTTAGCAGCTAACAGTCGTACAGCTGGTGAAGAAATTCTTTGTCTTTTATGAAACACGAAGGTTCACTACCATGTTTACGAAAGTCCTAAACCACATAAATCCAGCCCACACTCTGTAAACAAATACAAATATTCCCCTTATCAAGCATGTAATTAAACACCCAGGTGGTCTGTTAAGACTGATTTTCCAGTTAAGACCTCAAGTAAAGACGTGTTCTCTAAATCTGACAGGCTTTATATATTGACGAAGTTAATGAGGGTTTTATTTTTCATTAAATCTGGATTAAGACGGAGGAAATAGTTGTGTTCAGTTTTACCAAGTTCGATATTAGAACGTTATTTACAAAGAGACTGAACACAGCCCTTAGTTTTAAGCTCTTAGGTTTATGGAATGCAATTGCTTAGTAGTTTTTGTGTGTTATAAGAAAATGTGATTTATTAAAAGAATAGCCTATTTATTAATTATAAAACAGTCAGTATTTTTAAATGTCTGTCACGACGTTTCATCATGTAGATATTTGAATACTTTTAAAAGTAGATAAAAGGATAATATTAAAATTTATTTTAAATAAATGTAATGTGAAGGGAGGCGTTGTATAGAACTGGACCAGTGTGGGGTCCTGTAACATATTTTATAAGCACGATTGTTAAAATTAAGCAACTTTCTTCACGGGTAGAGTGGCTGTCCATTTTTAAGAAATGTTGTGTCCCACGTAGTCCACTTGATTTGGAAAGTGCACAATACAGTATAGCGCCGAAATTTTAGTTTCGTTTATCCTGATTCAATAAATGTCTACAGTAAATGTTTGCCTCGTCATATTGTGCTTATGCTTAAGTTACATTGTTTTTACGAAAATAATTGTCAGAAAATTTATACAAGATGGCTGTCTTCTGAGTTGTTGCGCCGTGTAGACTGGCAGAAATTTACCAGTGTTTCAGAGGTGCCTGTTGTCTCCAACATCACTGCACTACAACCCAGAAGACAACCATCTTCATACTCAACGCCGTGAGAATCCAAAATAAATAATTAAATTATACCAAATTGTTTCTTTAAATATATATCATACAGGCCTTTGTTAATACCGGTTGGGGAATGGACTAATCTATCCAAGTTCAATATATTTGTCCAAAGAAAAAAAATATTAAAAAGATTTTAGGTTAAATTTATAAAGTGACCGTGTGGTCCCGAAATACTGTCATCTTATATTGTTATTACATTTTTACAATATTAACTCTTAATTTTGGTCGTTCAGTTTAATTTTCAAATTACTTGCCACCAGAAGATGGTCGATAAACGACCGAAACATGTAATGGATTTTCAAGTACGCCTTTAAATATATAATTAGTAATTCGTTGTGTAGTCGATTAGAATTATTTTATCATAGAATACACAATATACTGCATCATTTTAAAATTGCAATCAAAGCGTAGGAAATATATACTTTTGTATTTAAAAACATGTTTCAGATATAGGTCGCTTTTAATTATAATTTACTTTATCATTGATTCAAATAAATAGACATATATTTAAACTTTTGTGAAACTGTGTCACGTTTTCGAAGGATATCTTAGGTATCGTCAAAATAATTTTGTCAGTAATTTTCTTGGTGATATGAACATTATTATTATTTGCATTTTTTCGGGCTAATCTCTTCATTTGAACAATAAATTTGTTTATTTTATTATCCTACGTTAAGCGATTAGAGTTCTGTTGTGTTCAGGAACTTCAGCGCTGCAGTGTTGGTAGTAGCAGGGGCCGCGTAATTTAAGTACACGAATACCGGAAATGTCGACTGCGTCGAAGCGAATGGTGCATGCGCGAGTGAACTGTGGTTTCGCGCCCGTGTCATTCCCGCCTTCGCGCCAGTTCTGATCAGTGGTTGTTTTAATTTCTCCGTTACGTCAGGCGAAAGGTTCGTCAGTGCTCAAGCCTGGAACTTTATCGTCGAACTTTGTAATCATCTCCAGACTCTGTAGGAAAGAACACGCTTGCAGTAGCCAATTCTAATTTCGCACGGTTTTGAGGGGTGATGTAAAGTGGCAGTAAGAGGGGGAGGTAAGCTGGAGTGAGAATCTCTCTCGTTCGGCCGGGAGCGTTTAGTGAGCATCTGAGTGCGAAAGGGTTTGGATGTGTGCGACTCTATCGCACGATCTTCATCTGTCAACTAGGTCTTCGTTCGGGCGAACTATTAGTTAACTTTATCCTAAAACTGAAGTGAATGTTTGATGTGACAATTGTGTTTAGTTATTGTTACACGTATTGCTATGAACGAACATTTATAATTGATACAGTAACGGTTTTCTGAAGAGTTCGTGAATTTCGTGACTACTTCATACAAATTAAAAGAAAATATGATTCTCTTGCCTGCTGTAACGAATCTAACATATTTAGCTACAGATTTAAGGCTCAGTATTACGATGTTGGTGTGACAATGCTGAATAATGTCAAATGTTTCTTGTGAAATCTAACTTTTTGGAAAAAGGCGGTAAAATTTTGATGCTTCAGTTTAAATTCAGTTTCGTTTGAAGCAGATTTCGTTTAGAAGGACATATATTTTCTCATATTTACGTTGAACAAGTCACAGTGAAAGCGAACACCTTCAAGTTTCTGGAAGTTGTAAATAAGTTTGGATGAATAACAAACATTAATGTGGTTTTGAAGTGCAAGTGATAAGTGATTATTTGTAAGAAGATTGGAGGACACTGCTGTAAGTAGCTGAAATCATTAATACTTTATTTCTAGGCATATTCTTGTTGAATATAAAATAAAAGTCATTGCCTTTTTAATCTCGTAAGATTTGAAGCTTTCACGGCGGATAAATGCATCAAACTCCTATCTGCCGACTTTGACACTGCTGATTGCGTTAGAGATTATTTTAACGACTTCGTATTTCATCTGTGCAATGCCATTCTTGGTAAAATAACCAAAATTAATATTACATTTTCATAGAATTTCTCTGTGTGGATTCAGCAATAAATCCGCAAGAAATTACTAATAGTTTTAAACGGTTTAAATTAACATTTCAAATCTGATACATTTTTAAACACTGAACTCATATCGTAGCGAATTTTAGTGATTGTGTAAAGATTTTTGGACACTTGTGAACATAAAAGGCGAGGAATTTCTTGACTAGGTAACAGTACTATTAGGTTCTACGAAAATACTTTGCTCCATGGAGTTAATTGGGTATGGACAATTTAGAACGCTGAAGTACATGCCATTTTTAAAAATTTAATTTCGTGATTGTAATTTTTTTATTACGTGGTGTTTTCGGTGTCGAACCTGCGGGTTTTTTCTACCAGGGCTTTAGTCAGATAGTAGTTGTTCGTTAAATGTGTCATAGAACACCCGAAATTCTGTTTCATTCGGGTGTCTTGTTTTAGGTTAAATTTGGATTTGAGAATTAGAGTAATTATATTACGTTATCACGCATATTAACATTATTAAAGATTTTTAATGCATTAATACGTAAATAGAACTCAATCGATTCTGTAATTTATAGACAAAACACGTATATAATAAGTTTTTCCCCAGTTACGGGTCTATTGTGTTTCAAATAAAATCTCAGTATTACGATTTAATATAGCCTTTTAAAACAACTGAACTTGGTTACGAACGAACTTTTATAAATACTTTTTATGTCGTGTTGTGTCTTCATTATTTAACATAAGTAACTAATCGTTATATTTATTTAATTTCTAATAGGCATATCTTTGTATTTTATCTGTTTCTTTTTTGTGTGTGGAGGAGGGGCTATTAAGGACTAGACCCTTAGCTCTGTACCCCTGGGCGGGATTTCTGCCAACCATAAGTTCTTTACCTACGCGGGACAACATGAATCTCAAACACGTCGACAAACACCCATGTCTCGAGTGAGAATCGAACCCACTATCCCATTGTATGAGCGGCCCAAGATAATTTTACCAGATCGGGCGTCCACCGTCTGTGTACTACTTAAATATATTTTATGCAAAATACAATAGTCTTGGTAGTCTATAAGCTGTATAATACATCTTTTACACTGTCCACGCCGTCAGAATAGACGCACAGGTTTTATTTCAACGTAATTTTATTAATAGCGACATGTTTCGATAGTATTTGTCACCTTTTAGCTGTATTTTGTATGTTAGGTGTCAACGTAAAATTAAAGTATTTTTTCCTCAATTTCGCTTTAAACTTTCAAAGTAGGACCCACATTTATATACAAATGTTGTTTGTCCTGGGTTAAATTTGATTTTTTTACGAAGGATCATGATGATGTGGGTTTTGACACCGTGTAAACTCGTAGGTAGATGATACTGTTTCGAAGAGACATACTGTCTCCATCTTCAAAGATGAAGACGAGTCTACACGGCCCCAAAATCAAGAAAATTAACAACATAGCTTGTCGCGTTAGTTGAAACTCTCTAGAGTAACATTAACGTTATGAAATAGTTACAAGTAAAATATATTCTTACAATTTTAGTTCCCTATATTGGATTTAATTTTTTGTAAAATTTTCGCCAACTGTGATTTCATTTAGAGTCTCTGGAAAGTCTGTAAAATATTTCTATTCTGTCATTTTTGATTAAAATCGACAGTTACATTTCTTAATAAACTATGTGACGTCAAAGCATGAATTAATATTTGGAGAATTATCAACATTTCGAGCAGTCTTTTACGGTGCGTAATTGACGTAATGTAAAGTTATAGAACAAATATAATTCTTGACGCTGCTTAGCTGCTTGTTAATAGCGTATGTACCTCATTTGGAGCTGTAATTAACAGAACACAAATGTTTGTTCAGCATAAAATGTTTTATTACTCAGAATGTTAATCCAAAATCGACTTGTTTACTTCATTTGGATTTCTTATCAGTTTGTTTTAACGGCGTTTCAAAATAACGTTTTAGGTTTTATTTGTTCAGTTGTAAGCTTCTATTTAAAAGTAATTGAATTGTCTGTAAAACATTTCATGAACACTTCAAAGTTTCTATGCCTTCATTTGTTAGAGGAATTTAACTCAGTTTAGTTTAGTGAACAGCTGTTTTATTCTATTGGTAAATCTCTTTTGCTACTTGCTTGAAGTTTTGACAGAATTTCATAATCTAATCTCATAAAATATGAGGAGAGTACGTTTAATAAAAGCAAAGCGACGTAATATAAGGCTTGAACTGTCACCTCTACAAATTAGTAAAGATGACAGAGAAAAATCAACGGAAATTGGAAGTTAAAACTGTCAGGCATATACTTCAAAGTGAAATATTTTATTACTCCATAAACTGAGTTCAAACTTCGGCAAGTTTATTCCATGGGAATCTTGGATATTCTGGAATTCAGTTATACAAAATTTGTAGCAAGACTTATAATATATTACGAAGTTAACATAATTTTGGCGCTTCGTGTAATTTGTGAATAAATTATCTCTTTGATATTCGGACTTCTTAAAGATGACTTAACATTTGCGTCTGTTCGTAATGTCTATGGAGAAAGATTATAAGAAAGTCGAATGTCGAAATGATATAATTACCATGTAATTGTAACAAACCCGTTGAAATTCACGGGGAATGAATGAATGATTTGTATCCTCGTGCCTTGTGATATTTATTCCTTCCCTCAAAAAAATATATCTGATCTTATTTATATAATCAACGTATTATTTGTGTTAAATTAAATAATTGCTATTTATTGTGAGAATCGAACGGAGATAATAAATATATTCTTTGCGTAAAATGTAGTTATTGGATGTTAAAAATCGATATGTGTGGTATATATAGTTCCCACTGCGCTTTGAAATCCAATGGAAACTACATGTACCACGTGCTTTAATAAACCTACATTTTGTATTCAGGAACTTCGTATAATTCTTACCGTAAACAGCGATTATTTCTTTAATTAACATTAACCAGTTATTCTTTGTAATTGTGAAAAGTTGTGTTTTCTTTGCGGTACGGATAAAGTTCTTAGATGTTGTTTAGATAAGCTTCGGTAAAGGATTCAGCATTATTTTTACTTTGTTTAAACTATCGTCATTTTTCATCTCGTTCCAATAAAATATGAGAATCATTCTTTGTTCTCTCCCCCCCGGGCCACCCTTCTGTCGATTAAAATAACTCTTGTGGTAAGGCGTGCAGCTACTACGAGGGAACTAACTCGTTAGTTGTGCTGTGTCGTAGTGATGGACCATCGTTATGGGTGAGAAACACAAAGCAATTATTAATGACAGAACTGTGTGTGTCTTGCAATGGTGTACAGAAATGCACAGGTTGGTGTAGGTATAGGAATCCTCTGGCACACACATAAATGGCTAATCGTCTTACATTTTTTGTAATAATGAATAATAAAGTATTTATGAGCACCGTTATAAAATTAAATGAGTCTTGATTGGCGTCAGAATTAAACAAATGATGTTTTTATTTGTGTTTCTATGGCAGAGAAATGATAAATCATATATTAATAAATCTAAAAAATATATATTTATTCTTAAGCAGAAGAACGAAAAGAAATATCCCAGGCTATTGTGATTTGGGTTAATCTCCAGTTGGTACATTGTTTTAACGATGCATGTGTTCTTTAGCGTCGAATGACAAGAGTGTAATTATATACGACAAACTAAAATAATTTTAAGAAACTGATTGGTACTTCGTCTGTGCAGCAGCAGCCTTTATCTTTGATACAGCGCTATTAATAACAGCCAAAAACCGACAATAGTCAACTTAAAACCGACGTTTTGAGCTATTTCAGTCGTGTGTGAGTTGCAGTCTCTGTAGATGATACAGATTGGTTAATTAACCTACCCACGAACCAGTCACCTCTATGAGCTACAGCCTCTGTAGTTGATGCATCATCATTGCATAACCTATTCACGAACCATTCTGACGAGAACTTGTGTAGAGCTGTGTGACCAACATCTTCTGTCATTGATACATCCTCATTAAATGACTTACTAACGAACCAGTCAAGTTTCTAAGCTGCAATCACTGTAGTTGATACTAACTAACTAGAATTAACCAAAACCCTCCACCGCACCCTGTCCTGGGAGAACAAAATAAGTCTCCTTCAAAACCTCTGCAGTTGATACAGCCTCATTAAATTACTTACTAACGAACCACTCAAGTTTTTTAATCTACAATCACTGTAGTTGATACAGCCTCGTTAAATAACCTACCCACAAAGTGACCTACCGAAAGTGTGTAGAGTCATGTGGGCTGCAATTACTATAGTTGATACAGCCTCGTTAAATAACCTACCCATAATGTGACCTACCGAAAATTTGTGGAGTCATATGTGGGCTGCAGCCTCTGGAGTTGATACAGCCTCATTAAATTACTTACTGATGAAACAGTCAAGTTTTTTAATCTACAATCACTGCAGTTGATACAGCCTCGTTAAATAACCTATCCACAAAATCACCTACCGAAAGTTTGTGGAGTCATGTGGGCTGCATCCTCTGCAGTTGATACAGCCTCATTAAACTTCCTTAGCAGCCTTCGTAAGCTTGTACAGCCCTGTGGCTCGAGCTGAGTTGGACTTCCGGCTGGACCAGGTCTGACTGTGCCGTCTTTAACGACCCGATGGCTGTTACTTGTTACACTAATGAGGGAGGCTGGCGGCTCCACCAGAGGGGGGAGCTCATTAACAGAAAAGTGCCGGCTCTGGGCTCCTCCACCCACGGAAACACCCGTGTGTGTTGCCAACCCTACAGACACGTCAATTCAAGACGGCGCAGACAAACTTTAATGAAGTATTGTTTGTCAAAAATAGGTCAAATTACAGTGTGTTGTTTGAATTTCTATATCTGTGAACCATTATGCAGTGATTGTAAATACCCGTGGGTCAGGCCATAAGAACGTGACTTCGCTCGAAGCTGTTCCACTGCATAAATCGAAGTTTACTGCTTCAGAACCTGCACTGTCTTATAAGGATTGTCTGTGGTTCGGTAGAACTTTGGTACGTATTTTTTTCTTCATAAATTTTAAAACATCTGCAAAACTGATGTGTTATGAGTTCTTCGAATTTTTTTACGTTTCTTTAATTTTTGGACCTAACACCATTTTACCAAGGCTGTTGCTAATTTTGTCTCCCATCATTAATTAAGTCATTTACGTAGTAATGGTCAGAATTCATGTCAGTCATCCACTCGATTTATCAGACACTTTTTTAAACCACAACCTGGGAACAAGTTCACAATTAGTTTCTGCTTTGTTAATATGTACTTTTTATAATATGTTTAAGAAACAAGGTCTCCATTGTATGGATAACATGAAGCCTTACAAGAAATTCTAATAATAAAAAGAGGCGATAACTTTATTCATAAGGAGATTATACATTTTAAATAACAAGATCTTGGGTGGCCAAGCTCCTAATTCGACATGCATACAGCATTCTTTCATCTTCAGTGTCCGACGAAAGGAAGCAGAGGTTTTTTTGTTCGTCGAAACACGATGGACCCACAACACGTGGTTGTTCAAACAGAAGATAACCCTGGACTTGGCTTAGTTGCAACCGGATTAGGTTTCTTTACATAATTTCTTGCTCGATGAGTCATTTTGCTGACAACCGAAGCCTTCAAATGACACATTTAAATTAATATAAGCCAAATTTCGCATTTTTTATCTTTACATATTAAAATGATACGTTGCTAATTTTTATAAAAGACAGTTTATAAATTTTTCGGTTTATGAAGCAGATAAATTAATTAAATACAAAGATCGCCTATATAAAAATGATACCATAATCATTATATTATAATAAAAAAATTAAATTACTCTCCTATAATGAGTTGTACAGATAGGGGATAAATAATGATTAATTTTAAACCGAGTCGAAGAAAAAATCAACTTTGGTACTGGTATTGTATGATTACATTTTTTATCAACTGTCGGCTATATTTTTCGCTTTAAATCTCGGTCACTGGACTCTGAATATATTTCTAATACACAATGTTTCCTGTGTACCAGTACCTAGACATCAAATGGCTGTTTTAAGGGGACTGAGATGGAAATGGTATATTTCTCCGAAACGGTGGTATCTACTTACAAGTTTACATGAAGTTACTGAAGAAGACGAATATCGACTTCTACTGATATATCTCGGTTTGTTCAACTTCATAAAATTTGTAAAGTCAACACATTGAACATTATTTTATGTCATCCAAGTGTTTATGTAGCAGGAATTTATATTCGGAAGGTACCCGGTTCGAATCTCAGATGGTATACCTGCTACCCTGAACGAGTTGTTCGTCATTTTCTTTATTTCCTCCTGGTGAATGCTGAGATGTTAAAATGAGGTACCGCCGACTCCTTCCAAATCCTTGCGTAATCACGATCCATTTAACCCGATGTTGTTGAAAGTATTTAGACCCGTCTAGGCCCTTAAATTACAGCACTAGAATTAATCGTTGTTTTATGTTGTTAAATTTACACCAAATTGAAAACGTTTTAAATTAAAATTAATCTTTCTTACAGAATTAATGTTTGTT
>NW_019059553.1:1000603-1080003 GCF_000696155.1 Zootermopsis nevadensis | reverse complement strand
TTGCCAGTAATTATGGCCTGTGTGAATGTGTATGGTGTAAGCTACACTTGAGTCTAGCAGATAATTAAGCAAACAAGCAAGCCAAAAGCGCCTCCTGGCTTTGCTGTCCTAGCCGCGTCAGCTGCACGTAGCTCGTCCTCTCATTTAAAGCCTCTCTCTCTCTCTCTCTCTCGTATATTCGTCACACCCGCGAATTCATTACTTTGTGCTGCTAGCAACAGAGGGTGTTAGTTTGCTGATGCTTTCCCATATTATTGTCCGACCCACTCCCCTTCCTTCTCTTTAAACAATTTTGTTATTTTGTGCGTTCTACGTTTGTTTGTTTGCTTGTTGCAACGTATATTTTTGTTGTTTTTTTCTTTACGCCTAATAGCGTTCTTTTGTTTTTATACGTTAAGCCTTTACAAACTCTAGTTAACGTTAATCCATGTTTTAGTTGTTTGCTTCCCCACACGTGACTGAATGTCTGTTCACTATTTACGTACAAGAGTGTTTATCGTGAACAACAGCGCATATATTTTTATTTTATTTTTTAGAATTAAAGTTAATGAAGGTCTTGTAAGTATTTTCATATTTTTTAGTATCTTGTTTCTTGTCATGTTAAACAGGATGTAGTTTACAGAGTTTATTAATTTGTTTCTCCGTCGTAACCAAAGCATTAATTATGACTGCCAGATTTATACGAAGAAATATGTTTAGCATAGAAGAATACATAAAAACATTTGAGCATTTACAATAGGTGTTCTCAGACTTTTAACACCGCCATCTCACTGTGTTATTTAGTAGCGGGTTGCCACATTATAAATGAGCGAAATTTATTGAAAGTTTATGACTTGTGCATGTGAAATAAATATGTAATAAATATGGTAAAATAATTATTATGTATAAATATAATTATTTAAATATTATTTGGAAAATATTTCTAATAATACGTATTTGAAATTATACAAAGTGTTCGATGAACTGTTTAATAAAGACAGTTGGCAGGCATGGATGTAGGGGGTGACAAAGAAGGAGGAGAAGAAGAAGAAGAATAGAAGAAGCAGAAGGTGGACTTTATAGAGACCAAAGGTGAATAAAAACACGTATAAAAATGTTAAAGTACGAAAGTGAGATTATGTTAAGAACTTTGTGGGTTATGTACAAGTCAGAATTACATTTACGAAGTTCGAAGCGGATTAAATTCTGGGAAAGCATGCTACCTCATAGTTAAGTAACTTCGATCTCACCGTCTCCTATATAAAGAAAACGTAAAGATTAAAACAAACGAGATTATAATTTTACTTTGCAAAATGTAATGAATTAAATGGATGTATCAAGAGGAATTTTATGAGAAGCGTAAGATTGGTACTAAATCAACATTTAAATAACATAGTGTAGAAACTCAGACTTCGATATGTATGTGAATAATGGATATTAAGAAAATAAAAGGTAAAAACTCTTGGAAGCTGCACAAATGAGTTTTATGAGATCCTTATGTCCTGGGACGAGGAGACAGAAATTGAGGATTACATACATTACCATACTACTAGGGGTAGTTTATATTGCCGAAGAAATTTAAGAAAGCAAAAAGATATAAGAAGACTGCAAACAGGATGTTACCTCTTTGATATACGCGGAAAACTTTATTTTAAGGATCTGACAGAAAAGATGATGTTGGTCGCCCACGGAAAAGCCGGGAGACCAAATAATTTAGCTCGAAACGGGTCGTCGGCCCAAGTTCTGATGGGAGCAGAAAACCTGTTGTTTTGTGTTGTTAGAAAACTTGATATTTCGCCCTAAGGATGAACCCTTGAGGACTGGGAACGTTTAAAACCAGGAAGCCAGAGGAAATTGAACAGGAGGGGCTTTATAATAAGTACTGATTACGAAATGTTATTTGGGTGACCAAGGAGGGTAGGATTGGAGGATAATATTAAAATGGTAGTTATAGAAAATGGGTGTGGTGTTACTGGATTCAAGTACCTGAATTTAGGGCTTAGTGGTGGACTGTTGTAAACGTGGGACTTAACATTTAATTTCAGCAGAAGACTAGGAAATTTCTTGACGAGATGGCGAGTATCAGCATCTCAGGAAAGGTTTCTTGCTTGCAGTTCGCGTAGTTTAAAGGATGGCAGTTAATATGCATTATATTTAGCTGTCATTTTTTTGCTCTGCGATGTCATATTCCGTAGGATTTCTGGAACACGCTTCAGTGATTGACTGTATGAAGTCCATGTTCTAGTACGACGTAATTTTCTACATTGTACTAAGCAAAAGGTTCATATTTTAATTTCTCATTTTACATGATTATTTTATAAACTGAAACTCGAATTCACATACACATTTCATGATTTCTTACCTCTAATTCTTGTGCCAGATGAATCTTGTGTGTGAAAAGGTGTTCAAGATTCACTCTAATCTTTCGGATGCTAAAATGTCTTCAAAATTCTCTTCGTCACTAAATTCGAGCAATTGTTTGTTTGTAATTCAACAATTATCGCCACGGTGGTCTAGCGGTTAGAACGCTGACCTTGTAATCCTGGGGTCTCGGGTTCGATTCCCGGCGGTGCCCGAATTTATAAGTTGTGTTGGGCAAGGCCGTGGTCTAGGCAACACGGAGTTTTCCTCCGGGGGCTTCCCCGGTTTCTCCGTGGCATCCCAACAATTACTCCATTCACACACAGAAGAAGGCAATGGCAAACCACTTCTGGATCATCTGCCAAGAACGTATATGAACAGGTCCCAGTCCGAGAAAAGGATGGAAGGATCCTGTTCATGTGGACCTGTCGTCAGACAGAACACTAAATAATAATAAAAAAAAATTCAACAATTGTTGCACGCTGCTGGTCTGAAAAGTGGTATATAATAATTTACCAAGCCTCTATTTCTGAAAATGAAAACTAATTATGAAAAATCAATTTATTTCAAATTTTGAGCTACTCTATATATTGTATTTTAGTACAAGTTTTATCAAATACCTCTTTCACTTTACTGTGAGAACACTGCAGTGTAAGAAGGATCGTATGAGATGAATTTCTTGGTTTCCTTTTGGATTGTATTAAATTACATCCGGATGTAAAAGTAACGCGACTCTATCTCGCACTGGTCTGAGCTCCATACATTTAATAAAGTTTTAATATGTCTATTCTCAATATAATTTCATAAAATTCCTGGTTTTCATGGCGAAGATAAAAAAACCAATTTCAGGAAGCTAGAACGTTCGCAATACATCTTTTATATTTTATAATCGTTTAGGGAAAAGTCAGTTTTGTTTGGTTTGGCCATAGGATAGTGTTAAATTAGTGAGTTTGTTAGTTTAACGCTGTTTGAATAAGCTGAAGGTGAATGTAGAAGAAACTTTTATAGATGAAAAACACGCACACACACAGAGACCTGTTCGTGGTGTAAGGATTTATCGTGTTTTGATTTAATTGAAGTTTCTAACATTTAACGTGCTTTTTGGTGTGTTATAATATTTTAACTCGAGGGACGTAATTTAATTTTGAATTAATGTGTAGTGTTTGCCCAAAATGTTTTGGGGTTTAATTCATTTTGTGCTACTCGCAGGTTTAAAAAAAATTCGTAGGGAATTAAAACATGTTTTTAAGAGCTACAATTTATATGACGTGTTCCTTCAGAAGATGTGTAGGTATTATTTGAGGTTCTCATGGCCATTTAAAGGTCCATAGTTTATATAACTTACATAAAATGTAAAATTTTAACCCTTTTACCAAATCAACAGTGTCAACTTGAGTAAATAGTCTGATTCAATATATGCCTATGTGGGAGAAGATAAAGTACACCATGTGGAACTTCTGTAGAGATGGTGAAACTTCAGGTTCTCAGGGCGACTGATAAGAATATAATGTTTTTTTGGGATGTTGAGCCTCGTATCCTGGTTGAAATTTACCAACGTTTCAGAAGTGATTACTGGTAACATCATCAGGGCTGTGACGATCGCCCTGATGATGAAGACAGTACGTACCTCTGAAACGTCGATAAATTTATACGATACTGCACGGCGCAATATACCAGAAGATAATCATGTTTTTCTCTTGGGATAGTCAATGTCTTTGCTTCTAAACACAAATAGTAAGTCTTTTAAGTGCTTATATTAGCAATCGGCACCAATAGCACATTCCTTTGTTTATTACAGGTAGGATGAATGGTTTCGTGGCGAGAATTATAATTATCCCTTGAATGTACAACGTTTCTATGCATCCTAACCTCTCGGTTGAGTACTTAACACTCCTATTTCGTATTCGGCAGGTCCTGGATTCGAATCTCGGCCCAGTGACAAAATCCTGAAATGTTCATAGTTGCGAACGCTCGGTGGTACTTTAAAATATGCCATGAATTTTTCCGAATATTTTTCAATTTATATCAGTGTCCTACATTCCAAAGTGATATAACTGTACGTTTAAACGTCGAAAATAGAATAATTAATCCGGTTAAAGGCTAGTGTCTTGGTTTCTGTAACAACTGTGCGAGAAAGAAACTGATTAGCCTTTGAGGGGCGTGTTATGTTAAACACTGTTTTTCTTTCGTGTCAAGTTGGCAGGAAGTGTTTCGACATGAGACGTGCTTCGTAAAGGCGTCACGGCCACACGCTTCAGCTATTGCATGAACGAATGAATAGCTGAGGGTTAAAAAAGAACGGAGTTTACACTTCACTTGTTTTTCCGCAGCGGTCGAGTGGGTAGAGCGGATATTTGCTAAATAGGAGCACCACCTCCCCCTTGCCTCTCCGATCCGCAGACGATATCGAAGTTAAAATTACGTAAACTGTCAACAGTATTTCTGCAGCTCAAAGCAACCTGGGAGCTACATGAACCATGCAGCGAGCAGAAGTGTGATTGATATGATTTGTTCTAACAACCAGCTGTAGTGCTGCCACACTAATGACGCGGTTGAAAGATGAGACAGTTTGCTGGATTACAGGGAACTATGCTTGTGTTCATATTCAAAGGGGACAAATCATGTTCTCATCATACTAATCTCTGGACATTTTCAGAGAAGTGGAGACCTTCTATTGGCTTCGTCCTGATATTATTATTATTATTATTAGATAATTTGAAACTTTCAGCGTCTCCTTAGAGAACACATTCTCGATATGAGAAATACATTAGATTGATCGAATATATATTGTTTTTTCTCGTTCTTGTTACATTCAGTTCTTTGTATTTGTTTTATCTTCTTATGTTTTGGATGTGTAATCGACTCATTTAGCTGTTGAGTTGGTAAGTTAAAATAAATAATTGAATTGAATTTAATAAATTTTTACGTTATATCTCACTGTAAAACAAGGTAAAATCTTTCCCCTGTTGCAAATTGCATGGAATCTGGAGGATAATTTGAAATCGGTGAAGTATGTTAATAATTCTCTCAAGATATGTGCTGTTCTCTGAATTTGCATATTTTTGTAATTAAATGCTGGAATGCTGACCGTGGATTTACATAAATACGTTTGTTTTTTGTTATTGTAATTATAATAATTATTATTATGTAAAAAAGCTTAATTTTATGTCAGAAGTCTTTCACAGGATTCTTCATCATTACATTTATATTTGCTGGTAAAAGATTGCTTTGTTTAGACTAACAAGTCCTTTCTAGACAGAGTTTAAAATACTTCAACACGAAAGATGCAACTTCCACTAACATCATAGTGCCATAGGTATTTCAAAACATTTCTGGTTGTAGTCTTAACAAAAATATTAAATATCACTTACCGTTATACAGAGATTATATCCAGAAATAATATCTGTTAAACTTCGTTGTGAATAAAGATATAATTTTCCGTATCAGCGTGTGACTTTCACATGGCGTAAATGGGTCTCGGTTTGCTGCTAGGCTAGATGTGGGATTCTGCCCTATGACTCATGCGCAATAATATGCATCCGCCCGACAAGATACAGGCGTTGCTGTCTATTCTAGCTTAGCAGCGGAGTAAATGTTTTCTTTCCTTATAATAATTATTTTATGCATTAATTATCGAAGGTTGCTTCTGAGTTAATGCGATGTAATTCGCCTTGTACGTGCAGAGACTGTTCTATAAAAAGACCTTCTCTTCTTCTGACACTTTTCGACAGAAACGGGACATCGAGTAGGCGTACACTACATCTTGTCCTTTAGCGGACCTTGGATCAAATCCCTATGTTGTTTAACAATGTTCAATGGCATTAATATCATGTTCTCTGTCACTTCTACCCCATTTTTCGCTGTTCCTCAAGTGTTCGTTATTACTGAACTATATGTTTCTACAGAAAAACAGTTATCATCAGGTTCTCTAATTGTACAGACGTTATTGAATATTTCCGATGTAAATAGAAGTCAGGTAAGATAAGTCTTTCATTGAATATAATCAAACTCTACCCATTATTTGAAACATTTTGATACCATAAACGGATTATGTTTTATCCTGAAACAATTAGACACTTAGTGCGCTGTTTTTTGCATAGAAGATATGCTTTTGTACAATTTGAGAACCTGATGATGACAGTTTTTATGTCGAAACATGTAGTTCAATTATTGCGAATTCTTTTAAAAAACAGTGAAAAGTATGTGTATAAGTGATGGTTTCAGTGATGTTAAAAGTAAGACACATACACAAAATAACTGGATACAAGTGGATAAATACATTTTAGAATTGAACGTTGCTTCAAATGAATAATCTGTAGAGTCGATGGGGTGGACAGATGATGACGAGTAATGATTGATTTCTAGATTATTTAACGACATTCATACAAGTAAATAAGTTTTCGGGATGTGTATTCAGTGCCTTGGAATTATTTTTTTGTTATGAGTCTCACGTACTGGTCTTATTTCAAGCGTTTGGTACGGAATCAGCGCTACCGCAATGTATGTGCATTAACGGTCTAAGAGCCAATTGCTGGTTTGATTGTTTGCGGAATTTTTTTAAACATTGTATTTGAGTACAGTCAAGTATAGAACAAGGCATAGGATGAAAAAAAACAAAAGAAATAAAGGAAAGAATACTTGCTGAAATAAGAAATGGAGATGTTTTCAAATAACTGTGTGCATCTGTTGTCGTGCTGGACTGCATAACATAACTAATTCAAGGCGTTGAGAATTCATTGTGATTTGTATGAGACAGATAGTTGATTACCGTGTTCTCATATACCCTAAATATTATTTCTTTATTTAGTGTGAGAGACCACGTTTTACACCTATACAAAACAATAGGTAAACTTGTAAATCTGAGACACTTGTGACGATTATCCCACGTATTTGAGAATGTCGTGGCTGATATAGAGTGTCCTTGTTGATCAGGATCGCAGTTTAAATCAGAAGGTCATCCAAATATGAATCTTTCACGTTGTTCCTATGCAGCGAACATAAAGAAAAGTTAGTTGCTAGTTCCGAACCAGTGATCCGCTAACTCGGCTATGACACGTTTCTGAATGTCCGTGAAACAATTGGTTACAATCGAGTGAAATGCTTACACAACTGTAACTTTGTATTGCATTTGGATTCAGTTACAGTCACCGTCAGAATTATAGTAGATTATAAAGCCTATGTAAATATTCTTATTTAAATTTTTGGCTGTAGATTCCAAAGGTTCAGAAGTGTTTAATGCCAATGTCCTGGAACACTTTATGACGTAGAGTCCTGTATTACAATCTACAAGTCGATCAGGTAGTTAACACATGTTATTCCTTTCATTTCGTTACCGTGTTCAGAAAGAATCGCCCTCAGCCAGATTAATCCATTTCACAATCTCACTTCTCAGTTATTTAAGATCCGTTTGAATATTATACTACAATTTACAACGAGATCGTCTTCTCTTTAGGTTTTTCGAATGAAATGTTATATTCATTTTGCATTCTAATATTACACAAACATTTATTTTTTTCATAATTTTGGTCATCCGGGAATTTTTGTCAAAATTGAGTATAGACTTACATTACTATATTCCCATAAACCGACATTTAAAATTATAACATTTTGTATTCTACTCTTTCGGAAACATGGATTATGACCTAATTGTGGCGATAATTTTTCTGGAGTAAAATTTCAGTCGTTTTGTATTTTAGATATTATGGGCCATAAAATCGATTTCTGTAAGGATGTTGGACAGGAATCTAAATCTTTCATTCAAATTTTCAGCTTATAGCTATCACAGTATTTTCTTCTAGAAGTCTTGTCGGATTGTAGCCAGCAGAAAGCCTGATAGCAATCTAAAAGCACTTTGGATGTCTAATATAACATAATTTAATGCATTACGCTTTACGTCCAGCGCATGCAATAAGGTAACCTTTGGTATTAAGCAGTCAGCAAGGCAAGAACGTATGGACAAGCAAGCTACTTCTACTATTTCAGGTCACGTGATTTCTGAAGTTGGAAGATTAGATTCGTTAGTCAACTATTATCGCCAGGGCTTTAAAACTGCGTCAAAGCCGCCACAGTAAAAACTAGAGGATGCCCAGAAACTTTGATACAACTAACTTTTTTCCAGGCCAGCAGAAGGAATGGGTTTCGTATTAGTTATTATATACGAGAAAATAATTATTTACTTTTTTGGTCGGTGAGGTTTGGGTCTGAGTGTACTAGTTTTGCTTCTGATATTTACTTTGTAATTTCTTTGTTTGCGTTTCGTAAATACGCGAGTGTAAGTGGGTACGCGTTATAGTAGGCGTCACCAGATTCGCATACTTCCAGGCCACGGAAGGACTTCGCCCCCTCACCGCGCCTCCAAGTCACTGGTACAGCTTTACTACGGTGCAAGGTCTGAGCTGTCTTAGCTCCTCTGTTCGTGTTGCAGCTTCGTCCGATTTTGTCGTGACCTTGAAACATACTTTTTTACGGCTATTGTCTGGTGACCTGTCATTTTATGGTATAGATTTTATTTATTTTAATATTGTAATAAAACGAGTGAAATGATAATATCTTTCGATTTATTTTTAATTTATTGCTATGTAAATATTCCTTGTAGTTACAAATTTATTTTCTATCTACACTGCAAATAAGGGGATTAATGTGTATATAAAGTGAGTAATATAAATCATGTTTTAGAGTGCTCTTAACTTTTACTAAAATATGTAGGCCTTTACATCAAACCAAAATTTCTTTATGAATTTGTGTTGTAACGATTGTCTAGTTTAGATGTAGTATTTATGGTACAGCCTGTATTATTTCCTCCAATTACGTTTTTAAGGCGTTTGCAATTAAGTTCATTTTGCTTGGAAGGAGTTCTGGACAAAGACGGGATCATTATTTTTTTACCCAAGGTTTCATTTTGTTCTGAACAAAGTGTTAGAAACTTAATGGGCTAAGGAAATATAATTCAAAAAATCTATCTAAAGTATTTTTGACGTATGCAAACAGCTTCTGAAATACAGCAGGCCTATTAGCTAGGATAAAATATGCTAATATTTTGTTATCTCATAATACAGACTGCTAAAATTACTAAAATATCTGGAATTTACTAAGTTTAATCCACGCACTTGCATTTAACATTCTAGTTTTGCCGAAGTCTTGGAAAATTATTTTAAAAAATCACCAATGAACTACGTGCTGTTTGTGTACAATAATGAATAAGTTTATTATATTCTACATGATGATAACCAATTACCTGATTGTGGACGGTCAACTTTCAAAACATCGTGTATAAGAAATAGATTGTAATTTAGGCAATGTAATTATATTAAAAAACAAGTTTCATGTTTCTTTCTTTCAGCTACGCTCAGCGAAGCATGAGTAATGATACTAGATGGTAAAATATTCTGTTATACAAGTGCTGCTACCATTAGACATCTTTTAGAATTACTTTAAATATGCTTTACGAAAACGTTGAAATAACGTAGCATATACCGCGACTGATTTGTTTTTATATTTTTCGGTTTGAAGTGATGGGAAATAAATACGAAGAAGACGAGGAAAGGGGATGAAGAAATATAAAGAAAACTTTGAAACAAATATAATGTTTACTTGAATAAAATTATATGCCATTGGTTGTCAATAAAACTAAGTCTCAAAAAACAAACAGAACGTTTGCAATGTTTCTCATAGTATGGGCTCGACTTAAACTTTTGTCCAGAACAGAACCCTATGATAAATGACGTCATCAAGTCTTCATCCGTAACCGTTACGAGCCACTCCTAACGGTCACTCAATACTTTGTTATTTTCTGTACCTACTACGCGTTGCGGGAATTTCAGAGAAGTGACACGAAGATTAGGTTCAGTGATTTACTTAACAAACTCTGGTAGTAGCTCAAAATATATTGCGTCTAATGATAGTATGGTTGATGAATGAGGAATTTGAAGGGACATTGAAGGAAAAGGTCATAGCGCAATTTAAAGTGTTATCCCGCCAATTTTCTGAAGGGACTGAGGAAGACTACGAAAACTTCAATCAGAATAGTTGGTCTTCCATAGGGATTTGAACGTTTTATTATCGAAGTAAGGGTGTTAACCACTTAATAGCTACTTTAATCTAAAGTATACTTGTTCATTATCTTTGATATAAAACTGATTCGAGGTCCTTTCTAGGGGGTATGCCGCGGCCGGGACGTAACGCTGACCACTCACCCCTCTCTAATGCCGAGGTTAAAAAAAAGTTGAAGTTATATGTCCCCCTCTCCAAGGGTCTTAATGGAGTGTAACAGGTCTGCTTTACTTTTTTATACCATTGTACTGCAGACAGTTATAGAAATAACGTTCATTGTATGGAAATTATTACACGCTGTGAATTGACGTGTGTTAGTGACGCTTATTAAGAAACGCTGTGAAATGAATCAAGAATAATGATGATAATTTCGTTTATTAAACTGCTTGACAATAGTAGAAATGCCAATTATAGGCAATAACTGAAAATTATATGGTAATCATTTTAATAAATTTAATAATAATTTAAATATAAGAATAATAACGATAATATTGGTTCCATAAACCCAGTTAACCGTTATTTATAACACAAAACTTCACTTTTGAAATGTATAGGATAATTTTTTTCTTGAGAGAAAATGTTTTTATAAACGTCTCACCTTAGCCTGTTAAATTATTTTTGTAACTGCCTTTCATTTAATATAATTGAAGTTCAATTTAAATTTCTGGCAAAAGTCTAGTATATCGGTTCCGTACGTATAAGCTAAAATTTCTGATTTTCTTAGCTGTATATTTTCTACTGACGAATTAAATTTTAAATTGTATTTAATAATATGAATTAACAATAATAATAATAATAACAACAGCAACGTAAAGTTCCTATTTGTATTCAACCAGAAGGTTTAGCAGCCCAGAATTGTACCTAATGAAAGTATAATAAATTCCGGATGACGGAATGTTTAAATGCCTTCTTAGTTCTGACAGTTACGCCCATAAAAACCTCAGAAGTCAGTGGCAAGGCCACGTCTTTGTTGGCCAATTCTGTTTCACAAACGTATTTTCGTTGGCTCTGTATAGGAAATTTTATGAGTCGTGGGCGTTCAAGTGTTAATCCGCCCTGTCTTAAGTCCAGTAGTATCGCTGAACACAGTCGACAGTAAAATGACATTGAAACATTTTCGATTACGTTATTAACTAATTGAATACACGAATTTATTGATCATGACTCACGAAAAAATCAGCGCCGTATTGGTAATATAGGCCTGAGTGCGGTCGAAGTGGAGCTGCTTATAACACGCATGTTGAGAGATGAGAAATGTATGCAAAATTTTTGTAGGAAAACTTGAGGTAAAGTAAATTTTTTTTAAAGTTATTGACGTAGATTTGATGATAATATGACTATTATCGTTGATTTTATACGATATGAGGTGTGGAGTGGTTTAATTTCGCTTACAACAGGCACGAGTGGTAATGAACCTTTACATTCCACAAAAAGAGCTGGAAATTTCTTCTCCGAGTGACTTAGTTTCTTGGGAATGAATCACTACTTCATTGAGTTTGTTTAGTTGAATATCGAAGCATTGAAATCTGACTATCCAGTGAGTCTGTGTTTTATTTGTGGTGGTGAAACGTGTATTGTCTAGATCGAATTACGTCGCGTTTTAAAAAATGATAAAAAGTGTGGGAACACGGATCAAGATTCTGTCACCAAACGCCACAGGCCAGACGTTGTGTGGGAACAGTAAGCGGTTCTATGATGGTTTCCGCATGAATGCGTATAAATTAACCCGACACTCTGTAACAGTGTAAGGAATATTCCATTGACAGCTGGGATTTCATGTTCAGGATCAAATCATGATCGTTGCATCCTTGATATCATTATGGACAGGTACTAACCTGCATGCACTGCGCTCTACTGGTGGCTGTGGTAAATGGAAACCGCTCCTTATTTTTGTAGTGTAAGAACGGCTCAAGTGAGAAAGTTGCTCCGTGGTGAGCTACAGGCGGAAATGTTAATTGTTGGTTAGTCTGCACGATACAGTTGACATGTTTACATTGTATGTTTTAAAAACAATAAATTTGTAACTGGTTTTGTGTCATCTCAACTATGGTGGTTTTATCAGTGTTACAATCGGATTTTCACGACAGCGAATATGAAGATGTCTGGGTTATACCTTGTAGTGATGGCGGCAGTAAACACCTCTAAAACGTCTGACAGTTTCTGAGTTTTACACTGCGAATAACCTACAAGACAGCAATCTTGTTACTAATATTATGTTTAATATTGTTTACTGTGACGATTTTGGAATTATAGTTCTACTTAGCTCAAAGTTTAAATGGTTGCAACTATGAAGAACAGGTTATGCTTTCATTGTCAGCATCGACCATTGGTTCAAGGGTAGTGGTTAGCGTACTTGGTCGGTAAGTAGTTGACCAGTATAATATTAAAATACATTTTAAAGGAATAGGATATGAGATTGTAATCTGGATTAATCCATTCCAGCTTTTGTGAAGATGATAATGAATTTTCGTGTTCGGTATAAAACAGTAAATTACAGTTTCGTTTGTGGACTTTTTACTCCTCAAGAATGACGGTGTTCTACATGAGTAGAGGTGGTTATTTTTATCTTTAGCTTGTCATTAATGTGCCGGGGTAAGTCTGTCAGAAATCACAGAGTAGACGGCTGGGGCTCTATCCCAGGCAGGGGCAAAATATTTGTCTTATGGCTTCTGCATCCAGACCGGCTCTCGGGCCAAGCCAGTCGCGGTACGGGGAGGGAGGGGAAGAGATAGCGAGGAGGTGTTACTGTGACGTAGCTTCAGCTCGAAGATATTGTTCGTGCAGTAACCCCCTCCTCCCCGGTTCTTCACGACTTGTACCTTGCAGTTAACGTATTCAATCGTGAGACCTTTCTACGCGCCTACGTTTCACATTTGAAATATCGGTTATTATGGACCATCGGTCATTGGTTCAACCGCTTTGCATACGTTTTAATGTGTTTACCGGGTTTATGTGTGTTTGAGACCCATCCGCTGGTAGCCAATTTCTACGTTTATTGCAGATTGACATTGTTGGAGACTAGGTAATTGTAATTATGTTATAATACAATGGATGTAAAGTGGTCTTTTGTCAAAGACAAACATTAATTAAAATCCATTCCAATAATAGTATATCACTATGGACCTTTATATAAAAGCGTTTTGAGAATGTACAATGACATTAATATGACAATATTGGTATTTTTTATTGTTCACTGAAACAAATGCTTTTAGTGTTGTAAATGGCACTGATATTCATTTTGAATGGGCAGGGAGAATGGTGGCTTGGCATTGGCTGAAAAAATAGGTAGAATTTTTAAATGTAGGTGCCCGAACAAAGTGGATAAATAGTGAATGAGATTTTTTCAACGTTGGTAACGTAATTGATATTTATTCTCCAACTCTCAAGAGATAAACGTATAAAAAGGGTTGATTTTTATTACCTTTAAAGTTTGGTGTTTTGGCCATAAATACCTGAAAGTAACTAAATTAGAAACTGACCTGTAAAAGGAATTTTATAACTTTAAACCACTTTCCTTTACTCTTAACTGACTCATAGAAAAATGTTCCCTTACGAAATTTCAGCACATTACAACACGTCTCCTATTTTGAATATTAATACCCGATAGCTTTGATGATATGTTGACTGCTGTATTAAAATTTCGTAGGATTTTAAACTCCATAACCACGCAGTTATTTGTAGTAAAATGTCTCCACACGACTTCCCTGTTTATACACAGTGAATGTTAAATTCTTTCAACTTTGTTTCTTGTTTTGAAGTCTCGCACAAGCTGATAAACAAAGTCTCTTCTGCTGGACTTCTTTGACGCGCTTGGTATTAAAACAACGCTACCGCAATGTATACCGTGCATTAACCGACTAAGAGCCAATTGCTAGTTTGATCCTGTACAGCCTTTGTAAATAATCTGGAGATCGTTTTTCTCGTTGGGTTTAAGAACAAATTTAGTTGCAGTTCTGTGAGTGTGCGTTTACCTGTCTATTAGGTTAGTAATTATCCTAATTATCATAAATTAGCATAGACTATTCTGCATTTAAAGAAATCACAATTTCAAGGTCAGATGCTAGATGTGTTTCTGTTGCCACTGATATTTTCCGAGGACTTTGAGATTTAACGAAAATTATATTTTGTTTACGGATATTTCATAACCTTACTTGTACTGTCGTCGGGACGAATCTGTGCGTTTGGGATCCGTTGGAAGTAGAAATCAAGGTGATATGAGGGATTAGATGGATGACAGATGAGGAATAATATTCTGTCTGCACTATAAACCCTATACATTTGTTTTCTTTCTTCCCGAATTCTAGTGACGTAATCAAAACTCACAGATTCGCCCCGACTACTATATAGAGGTTGTTATATTCTATTTGTTGTTTTGTTGTCTTGTTTATTTTAATGCTTTGCTGTAATTGGCCTTGTTCGGCGGTTTAAATTAATTTAACTTGATTGAATAATCTACATTTTTACTTTTATCCAATTCAGTTTAGTAGTCTAGCTTTGCACTTAATAAATATATTTTTTATTATTTTTCATTAATATTATAACATCTATATTTATTTATACCCTCAACAGTTTAATTGTGAATTTACTAAAAATCACTGTTTTGATGCTACTCATGCTGGACCGTGTTTCTAGTGTCGCGATATTACAGGCGTTTTAAATTACCGGTGCATTGAAGTGGTAGGGGTTATGTAGGCTGGGGTTGTAGTGGCCAGTGAATGTGGTATATATGTATATATGTAGCTTTTGTGAAATATTAATCCGTGGAGTATCGTAGTTTACATAGTGATTGTGGTATGGGGAGGTGGTATAGTGTTACACAAGTGTGCTAGGCATAGCTCTCATTTATATTACAGAAACCGTGGGTCCAGTTCTGTCACGGGGGTAATGTTCACTGTGTGCTGTTCCAACTTCCTCCTTCCACAATACGACTCTGATAATAATTAAATCGAGCCAATAGTTGTCAATTGTGATACCCATTGTTAAAATTGTCCCCATGTACTGTATCCTAACCCCTACATTTATGCATGCCTGTTACTGGTACATGAGAGACAGTGAAATTTAATACAAAAAAAGTATGTGCAAAATTTACACTCAAATCATTGAATAGGTATTAGTTATGGTATACCATTGTATAGACGAAATTCCTGAAATGGAATGGCATCCATTATATGGCTTTGTTTTGTAGAGGTTATTGCTTTTACAAGCCTAATTTCAGTTTTGCTGATGTAGATGGCAGCATGACTACGTTATCTCTCTCTCTCTCTCTCTTTCTCTATTATTCTATTGGAAAGGGACCATGACACTACTAGAATTATTACTGCTGACAGAAAAGTTTCCCTGTGGTATTCTGAAATGAAAATGTTTATTTCATCAATATAATTTGAATCAGAATGATTCTATAAAAGATTAGTATGCAGCGGAGAAAAAAATATTTTAGGGTGTAATAAAGTTAAATCGGAGATTGAACTCCGAAAGGGGGCGCTTTTATTTAGTTAAAAATCCTCTGCCGTCAATATTTAAACAATACAAAAAGTTGCAGTACGAAATCATGACTCATAACAACTGACCCTCCATGCAGTAGAGTCCTTCTTAACAAGATTACAGTATGATCATATAACTAAGATATTCCTCGCCTTAAATGGAACCGCAAGGTTAATTATCGTGTTTGAAAAGTCCCGCCACCGACCCCTAGTGTGAGCATAATTAATCAATTTCACACCCTCCCTCTATTTCTGGGTCTTACGAGTGGTCTTTCTCTTGAAATTTTGTATGCATTTTATGTGTTACTCTAAATTCATTTTAAACCATTTTACATATATTGTCGTGAGAAAACAAGGAATGGGGAGAATTTGGACGTTTTTAATTGCAGGTGCCAGAGACAGGCTAACTCTACCGATGGAACAGTATTTATTGAATTTAAATATTGTGTTTTGTGTATCAGAGTAACATCATGGCTTAAGGCGTGTAAGGTCTTGGATAGTTGGACCACTGTCCATATTTTTGCCCGTGCAATGCATTTATATTTTATTTTGCGTGATAAGTTTTGTAGCCGTTGGGATGGGGCGACTTCCTATAAGAGCATTCATACGTCTTGTGTAGATAAGTCATTGTCTCATAATTTACTATAAACCTCGGCAGACTAGAAACCTAGCTCGTGAAGAATTTTTTGATATAATTTCGTTTTTTTCGGTTAACACCTCGTATAAGCTTATTTCTCTCAGCGTGAAATTTACGCCCATACAAAACAGTAGATAAACATAAAATTTTGTGTATTTTAATTAGTAGGCAGGTGGATGAAAATAAAGAAGGAAAATTCGTTTGGAAAGGAAATATGCGACCCTTTCGGGAACTCGTGACAGAATCAGATCTCGTTTTAAGTCCACAATATCCAGATTGTTGAGGGACACTGTTCCCAGTCAAATTAAACCGGGATTAAAACAATTGAAGGCGGATTCTAATATTGCATTCCGCGCATTAATTGACGTGCCCTCTCTCTTTGTGTTCTAGCAATAATTTTAGATTAAGTTGCGGTGCAGGAGGAGGGGGACATGTAATGAAATTGTCTTTCAATTAAAATAACATAATTAGATGAATAGACGATAGTTCCTGTAGTTATTGTAAAAAAATTACCTGGTAATAAAACTGTATGGATAAATAAATTAACATTTTACAAGTAAAAGCTTGCATCAATTTTTCCTATAAAACGATATGAAATGAGCAACATTAATATGTGCTCTTTGTTTCAACAAATACATGTATGAGACTACCAGATTTTATTAGAAAATAAGCTAGCAGGTTTTCAGTATTTCAGGAACGCTTTGGTTAAATTAAATGAACTAAAAACGGTTGTCAGTACTGTAGCAGCATTGTTTAAAAAAATACCAAAATTCCTAACAGAATAGGGTGTACTGAATGAAGTATTTCAGGAATAGCATTTGTGTCGTATTTATTTGTTTGTTTTTTTATAAATGATTCTGCCATTCTATGCTCAAATAGTTTGAGCGATTTGGTCAGTGTAATTGAATTCCCACCATCCCCCAGCGATTGTTGTGGCCTGTTAGTGTTTTCGTTGTGAATGGAGGCCGCGCGGAATTGTGCCGCAATATGGAACCTTCATTTTCACTCTCGGCATGGTTATTCGCACACAGTACTTCGATTGTTTTATGACTCCGATGGATGTCGGAACTGCGTAAGTTTGTCTTAACACAAATCAGCTTCATTTCATATTTATAAAGTTCACGGATTGGCGTCTTAGGAGTTTGTTAAGGTGCACTGAACTATTTACGATATTTAAAACAATCGTTTGTTTTTAAGGGCCTACTGTTGTTGCCAGCCATAACCTCAAAAACACATCAGAATGGTTGTGTGTGTTCACGGCGGTGAACACGTCACTTATGGGCTTATGAGTTGTTTTAATACTCGTTGTCTTGTAGGTGGTTAGCATTATTTTTATCGTGAAAGTAGAGGTGATACATTTTTCCGAAACGTCGGTATGTATCTGAAAGTTCATACAGTTACCATCCAGAAGACATCGCCATTTTGTCCGCTTTTCTTTATCATAATCCACATCACACAACTGCCATCTTTCTGTTAAGGGAAGAATTAAACAAAAAACAATGGAAGGAGACAAATATAAAGAGTGGAAAAAAAACTATTGAAAAAGGCGGGAAGTACTGAAAAAAATCTGATTTGCTCTGAACTTAAAAAGGTATCTAAAGTAAAATGATGGAAAAAGCTGTTACCTTCTTTCGCTTTCCTCATAATTTGTCATGAAAATAAATATCGTAATGGCACGTTCTGGGAAAAGAATGATCCACTGTTTCATGGACGAAGGTAGCGCTTGAGAAGCTAATATTTGCTCAGCTGATGAAGAAATTTCCTTACGTATGTTCAGAAACTTTCACGGCGACTGAGTATAATGAATTTTTCTCGGGATACCAGCCGTTTAAGGTGGCTTAATGAATAAAACACAAAAGTGTTTCTCGAAACGTTGGTGTTGTCTCCATTAAATCACCTGACACAGTTGGTAGTCAAAGAAGAATTTATTATAAATTCCCTTACCTTTCCCCTCAGGCCCAAAATTTCATCAACGTTTCGAGTGCTCACCACTGGACTCTATTCCTAAGTCAGATGAACCCAGTTCACATCCTCATGTTTTGTTTCATCAATATATTGACTTTTCTCAAGCCTGGATCTGTTTTCTCCAGAGCATATACGATCCATTTTGTAGTATTGCGCAGTTTCTGTTCTCAAAGTATGTCATTGGCCATTGAGAAGATTCCAGGCGGGTGAGACTGACGTCCAGTGGCACTTGAGGACATCGTAATCTTCAATTCTTCATAGAATACGAGCGGAGACAGGAGCAACGGGTGGCTGTGGGCCCTCACGTGGGCCAAAGCTTATAGCATCCGAACATCTTTCTGTACCGCCTTTCTGCCCCATTCCTCTGCCCTAAGAGTGCATCCCCGACGTATCCGTAGCGTCGGATGATTGGATATTTTCCCCTCCAGTTGGCAGGTTCCTATAAGTCGGGGTTGCCCAAAGTTTGAATTAGTAGCACTTAAGATGACCGTTGTTATTTAATATGCGACAAAACAAGGAAATAACAGAAACTTTGTGGAGAATCTTATGAACTCTTTTCCAGTAAATGTTTTTATTCGTACAGAAAGATAAATTTTCTGTGCATAAGCGTCATATGTGAAGGAAGTTAATCTCGGCTCAGCCTTAACCACAGAATTGCAGATTGGTGCAAAAGTCATAACACACTCGAGATGAAAAAGATGTGAATATATTTTTATTAACGATTTTTTGAAAAGAACAGTCCATTCCAGTGTCGATAAACTTACCTGTCCCATTATCGTTTCTTCAGACGACAGATGAATTTGTACATTAATAAGTAAGAAAATGTCTACGTTTTGATTCTCATACGTCACCCTGTTTAAATTTTAAAGATATATAATGAAATGTGTCTACATCAAAATTTGTACTTGTGTTTATGATTTATCTACACGTCAAACCTCGCGCTCTTAGATCAGTTATTTGTTATATTACTTACAGTAGCCGTCACCAGATAGCATGCTTCAAAGTCACGGCAAAATCGTGCAGCGTTGCAACGAACAGCGAAGCTCAGCCTAGTGAACACAGTCTAGAACGCTCAGGGTATCAGATCTGGCAACGCTGTACTGTTGACACCAGGCGTCATGGGGGTGACGTCCTTGGCCTTGGAGCGTGTAATTTAGTGATGGGTAGTATAATTCTTAGATGTAAGCGTAAATACAGCTTTCTCGTGGTGTCCATATTGTTATTTTACACTTTACTTTTTTACTTAAAATGACCACTTTTGCATGCTGTTCAAAGATATATAGTTCTACAAAATCTCAGAGCTTGTCGGAAATTTTGTTCATGTCTCAGAAGTTAGTGTTTCTGTAATGTGTAATAGATACCTTCTGTGATACGCTTCATTCAACGCGAATCTCACTCGAAATCACTGGGAGTTGAACTATGGTCTCTGCAGTAAGAAGCCACCATCTAGCCACCTGAGTAATGGCATGAATTATTTTCAAGCTAATAATTGTACCGAATATTAACAGCAAATTAAGTTTCATATTCCTTTCTGTGGCACTGATAACTGAGAATCCATTACTCAAAACTGTCGGAAATTTAATGAATATTATAATAGACTTCAAGTCATAAGTCATACATAACATCTCCATATTCATCTAGTATAATTAATGTTGTTTAGCAGTGAGCCTTTTGTTTCGTTGTTGAAAACATGTTTATCTGACTCTGAATATATAGTTGTTATTTGTGTTCTTAGAATTGTGTGAGTTTGCTTCAACGAAACTTAAGCTTAACCATTCAGCTGTTGACCTGATATTCTTCATGTGAATATTCCTTGAGAAGACAAGAAATATAAACACGAGAGATAATTTTAAGAACTTTAGCTGAACGTAGGCTACAAACGAAGACAGAACGAAAATTAATGATTGAAATACATGAGGAAATGAATGTCCAAAATACAAGTGAACCGTGACAATATCGCATAGATAAAACTGATTAGACATTGACGAGAATGGCATGTTATTACATCTTACAGAGAAAATACGTAGGCCAAATCTTTCTTGAGAAGCGGTCATCGAGATATTCGTCTTTATAAGATAACCGAAGGTCCTTTATCGTGCTCATAAGGTCATATCATTGCTACCTATCATGAGCCAGTTGAATCCAGCTCATAACATCACTTTTTCTTTAAGATCCATTTTAATATTATCGTCGCTATATTTGATACGTGTTATATTACTAAAATCTTGTATGGACTTGTCACCTATGTAATTCCTACTACTTGTCTCTTTCGCGTTTTCCACTTATACCATACTTGATTTGATCACCCTAATAATACTTGATAAAACATGAAATTACAACGTATGAAGCTACTCATTATGTATTTTTCTCTATCTCTTACTATTTTATCTTTTCAAGTATATTCTGCTCAACACTTTTCTCAAACATCTTCAGTAATTACGTTAAAGGACATAGCATGAAGTTTCTCTCCGTGTAATATTATTAGTTACTGTGTTTCTTCGTTTCTCCGTTTAAGATTTTCTTCGATTTCCCCATAAACTTGCTCGATGTAGTATGGTAGGTCTATGGCTTTCTTGTATTCTGGTCAATTTCCAAGAGTTTGTTTGCTAGAGTCGTCAGAAACTAATTTTGGCGGGCTGTCGACTGTTCTGACTGAGATTTATCATGATTTACCTCTGTACGTATACGCTATTTAGTCTGAGTTACTGAAAAACGTCATTAAATAAACAATAAATAGTAAGCATGTTAACCTTCTCCAAACAAATCTTTACATATTCAACATTCAGAATTTTTTCTCATGTTATTGGACTTTTTTTTTTATAAACTGTGTTATGAGACGACGTCGTTAAATATCCAGAGAACCGAAATAATCAGTAATTTAAAATTCGTCTCGTACTTCTACATCGTATAACAATGAGTGACAAAGCCTTGTTAAATAATTAATTAACTGTCACTCATTTTATACGCAGTATAGGACAGTCTTCGCGTGTGTCCTAGGACACTTCCGGTTATACAGGAGAGAATACGCATATTATATTGTCATTTACCAGTATAAGCAGAAAGAGTTCATATTTAGGGCTTATAATTATATCACTTAATAGTAATAGGAATTTATGAGGTCTGAAAATTAAATAACCGGTCTGATAGACAAGCACGTGGTCAGTGAGGTCTCTTTCATCTTGTATCTCGTACTTTACGAGCATTATTTATAAAATAAGTCGTGTTGGTTGTTGATTATTTGCTTTTAAGATTGTTTGGGCTTCAGTTGGATAATATTTTTTATGTATGTGTTCTTATAACCGTTGCCGCGGTAATGATATTGATGGATTTTGTATCTTAAGGAATAATAATTTTATCTGTGTGTTTAATAGTTTATATTTTAACGTATTTTATGATGGGAATAATACTAGTTCCGATATATTTTACATGCCAGGAAATATTGATGTATGTCATCTGCAATTATTCTTGGTAGTTTTAATGTCTGCGTTACAGTGCTTTGAATATTTCAAGTGATTAGATCATATCGAGGATAGTTAACTGCCGATAACATAAAAATTACACAGGGACCAGAATAGGGGAGCATTTTACATTTGTTATGGCCAAAAACTGTTTTAACCAATGTGAAATGCAGGAATTTATTCTTAAACGTGTTTCGTAAACATTCCAGACTTGACAATATATTAACTGATTATTCTTTTGTAACATATTTATTATAAATGTTGTCTTTTATTGTTTAAATGATGAATATTTAATGATATAGAATTTTTTATGCAGTCCTACACAAGAAATTGTCTGTTATGCTGGTATTCTTTCATGACCTTGGCACAGAAATACAACGTTGCCTCAGTGTATGCTGTGCATTAATCGATTAAGAACCAGTGATGGTATGGTTCGAAACATCCTTTGTAACAGAGTATAGTCACGTTGTGAAATAAAGATAATGAATAAGGCACAGGATGAATGGAAAAAAAAACACCTTCTCTAATGGGCCCTATAACACACAGATCGATATTTTCAGGAAAGAGTATATTTTACTTTTTATTATTTTTGTAGGACTGCATAAAAGAAATTTGAAGGAATTTATCACTCACTGTCTAAGCTGTAAAATAAATCAATATGGCTTTATTCTGAGTCTTTTAACTCAGAGAATTTCGAAATCTTGAATTGTAAGTCTCTGCGCTTTGTTTCTGTGCTGTATTTAGCACCCAGTCACTATTATTTTTCAAAATATTGGGTACTTCCAGTAACATTTAGAAAGGTCTGATCAGATTTTTCTCTTCACATTTTTAAACAAAGAAAATGCTACTCCTTAGACCTAACGCAACCATAAAAAATGAATCGCAACAACTATTTAGAAAAAACTGCTTAATAATATAATCACTTAATATAACAGTTGCTAACCAACACCGCATCTTAGTTATCATTAAGTATTTAGATTTTCCCGGGTTCAAATCTCGGTCTGGACATCGATTATTCTGACTGACGAGTTCAAAGGTTGTTTCTTAAATAAAACCACGACCGCTTCCATCAATATCTTTCACAGTTCATTATTTATTAATCATCCTGTCGTTAGAAGTTCCATTATTCGGACTACTGACCGTCGAATGAATAAACATCGAAATTACAAATGTTTCGAGATGCTCCGTAAAAGTGTCAGTCCGGTTATTTAATTGTCAGACCTCCTATACACCCCCCGGTACAATCTTTCCCCTTGCCACGTATTTTCAATCAGAGACCTGTCACGGATCTGTGACCCTCACCCCCTTCACAGTCCTTTTTCCACGTGTTCCTTTCCTGTGGGTCCCTGGATCCGTCCCACACACTCAGACCCTGGGTTTTCAATTAGGAGTCGCCACCATAGATGTGAAAGGCATAAAGCAATACTCGTATACACTTTTTCGAGAGTGAGGAACAAGTTAGAGCTAGGAGGTCTATCGAGCCGAAGCAACGCAGAAATCCTGCAATAAGAAACTGATTTTTGAGTCTTCACGATAATAGAGCTACGATCATTGAATCAAGGAGGATTTGATTGGCAGGACATGTAGCACTTAAGGAGACAAGAGAAGTGAATAAGAATGTTGATAGGAAAATTGGATGTCGACAGAAGCTTAGAAATCTTGGTTTAGATAGAGAATTATAATATAATATAATATAATATAATGAAATAGGATTTGAGAGTTTTGTTGAATTCATGTATATTAGAGAACACTTCCTTCCATACTTTGACCTACTTACCATTTTTTATAATTTTTAAATTTTATTTAGCTCTGTAAACCTATTCAGTTTAAATAGGTATGTTAAATATGACAGTTTATCTTGATAGATAATCTACCTTCGTTATATGTTTTTTGTATTTCTTTAACGTTTTACATTTATATTAGTGTTTCCTATGTGGATTATTTGCTTTTATTTATTTTTCTTTGTGTATAATATTGTTTCTTTTTTGGGTTTGCCTGTATTTGGCTGTTATATTCAATACTGTATATATAATATATTAAATATTTAGTTAATCTGTTTGTGAAATAGTTTTCATTATTATTTCATTATTATTGTATGTATTATCAGTGTTTGTCTATTATTGGCTTCTTGCTGTTGGCAATCACGTAAATAAATTAATTGAATTGAATATCTTTTAAGGTCGATCTGTAACTATACGTAACTCCTGATTTAATAAGAGTTTATATGTTTGTGTGTATTCTTGTGACTAAAAGACGTGTGTAACTATTTAGATTTTTCCTAAATAAGTCTTGTGACACATAGTTGAATTCACTTCCATTAGTACGATGTAAGCGAAATTGGCGACTTCGCTTGTTCTCCGCGCAGTTTGGCCAACCTTCTTGACTGCGGGTGAAGAAGCGAGATGGCGAGCAGTTGAATGGCGTGCTTTCAATTTCAAGTTAGCGGCAACAGAAAACGTTCAGACTGTGATTACTGATGGACGAGATAAAATAAAAAAGAGAGAGACGACGAGAGACAGTGTATTACTATCCGTATCAGATCGACCCCGTAGAGATGTTTTTTTTCTTTACTCGAATTGAAACGCGGGAAATTGAAAAAGAGCAAACATAATAGCAGTGCGGTATAGGAAACTACGTAAAATACTCAACTACTGGCTTGTTTTATTGCAGTAACTTCATTTTTATTAAACTGTTTACTTGTAATTCAATTCTAAATGATTTTGACGATGTTAGTTTAAAATTATTCATTGTCAGGACTTTTCCCATCGTCTGTTCTTTAAAACCACGATGGAAGACGGAGACGGAACCAGCCTCCGAAACGTCGTGGTTTTAAAGATCAGACGATGGGAAAAGTCCTGACAATGAATAATTTTAAGTGTTTACTTGTAACTTAGTAAAAACTCTTAATTCAGAGTTGTAGGATTAACACAAAATCATAAGTCAGTCCAGTAGTTGCTAATGGTTATGTAACTCGCGTTAAAGTTCATAACCACTAGAAATAATACCTTGTGTAATGACATATATAACGTAAGACAGTTTGTAAATGTCCGAAATCTGATTTTGACGTCGACAGTCTATTATCTGAGGTTTCAGGATCTCACGACAGTGAGGATATTGTTCTGGGTTTGACGTCATAGACTCAAAGCTATCAACGATTCGTAGAAAAATAATATTACTATCAATCGTGTGAGAACCTCAGATAATGGACCTATTTAGTGAGACAACTGTATGTAAAAACTTTAGCCCTGAACATGAAAACAGCTTGTTTCTCCGAAACGTTGGTATCTTGTTAGGAGACTACACGGCGTTGTAGTGTCAAAATTTTCTTCTGTCGTATTTTTTCTCAACCAAATTCGGATTAAGTCAATGACGTGGTCCGCGTTAGTAATAATGTTATAATTTTTTAGGATTCCGTGGACGGAGAATTGATCTACTGGAAGATCTGTTGTAGGCAACAGCGCAATGGAGAAACAGAGATATGTCCTCTAGCGGAATTTTAAACCGCGAGATTGTACTACATATGCCCCCCCCCCCCCCCCCCGCCCCCCTCTAAATTTGTCTACGGATTGCATGACATTTCGATAATTCTGTACTTTGACACTATGGAGCATGAAATAGCAGTAAATATGTTTTTTAACTCAACTCGTACCTCAAACAAAACTAGACTGGTCTTCGTCATAATTATCAATTTGTTATTCGTGTTTAAGAAAGTAATTTCTATTTGAAAATGGATTTATTCTGGGATGAGATTTACATGAAGTTCTTGGTTTGAAAGCCTGAAGGAAAGCGACCACTTGGACGACTTAGGATTAGATGGGAGAATAATAATATATAGAGCTTAAATGAAATAGTAAGAGAATGTGGATTTGATTTATGTGGCTCAGGATATGGACCAATGGCGGTCCCTTGTAAACACGGTAATGAATCTTTGGGTTCCATAAAAAGTGGGGAGTTTCTTGACTAGCTAAGTAACTGTCAGCTTCTCAATAACTCTATCTTTTGACTGTTGGGTGAATATTTATAATAGGAAGTTTTATTTAACCCTTTAAAGCCCAGTGGGAATTATATGTACAACCTTTAACAATCACTAATAACATTATCTTTGTAATGGCGAAGTGTTTCCTTTGCGGTACAGACTAAGTTCTTATATAGTATTTAGTCGAGGTTCGACTTCGAGGGGTTGAAAGCGTCCGTGGTCCTTGTTTGCTACTGCTACTGACCTGAAAATTAAAGTAACCGTACAGAAAATTCTAGAAACCCGTGTTAGGAAAATAATTTTCATCATAACATTCTGAAATATAACACCACTGATAAGACGTTTGTGTCTAAATCCGAGTCATGTACATTTCTGTGCTACTCACTTCTCCTATTTCTCTCTCCTATTCCATTTTATTTCTCTGTATTTCACTTACTCGCTTTTCTGTATTGAATAGCGACCAAATTTCGCCGCGTATCGTACCAATCAGCATTTTATACCAGCAAAAAGCTTCTACTCTCAGCTGGAAGTAGAATTGTGAATTGTAGTGCAATCCAACTCGACATTCATTGAAGCCAATCTTCCACACCCAGTCCTTATAATACTTGGAAACTTAAGAAGCCACCCACATCTTACCCACCCGCAATGTAATATCCTGTATCGTTCGCCCTGTGTGTGGCACATTCCAGGTCAATCATAATTTACTGGTTCAGTAACCATAACACATGGATGAGAGCATAAATCATAAATATGTCGTAGTGAACGTTGATTACTCTTAGTTTTTAGTTTTGTTAAAATGTTATCTGTAGGTATTCATACGTTCATCTGTTTGGTTTCTGAAACCATTCTGCAGATATTATTAAAGATTATATTTGGGGAAGATGCTAAATGATTATGTTTTTTTTATTTATCCCGTATCGGTTAAATCCAACGTTTAATTCATAACAATCTTTTCAGTTCCTTTTACTTTGTATTAATTTTATCCCTTTATCTTATTCCTCATCTCATTCCTCCATTTTTCTTTATTTTCTTATCTTCTTTGTGACTTTTTGACGTAAATACGTCTATATTTTAGGGTCAGTGTCATTCGGCAAAAAGTGGAACGAAAAAGTGTAACAATGGTTTATCAACAAATAAAGAACAATGGTTACCTGGGAAACTTCATCTGTTTATCAACAGATCGACAATAATGGTTACCTAAGGAACATCTGTTTACTCGGCATTGTTGTTACCTATAAAACATTACATTACATTACCTTACCTTACCTTACATTACTTTACATTACATTCAGCTACCACAGACCCATCTTAAGCGTAACTAATTCAAGTTAAATGAGCAATGTCTTAATCAAACTTATCTCAATTGTAAAGCATGTATAAAGGAAATATTTAGAATAAAGCCAATATATAAACTTCCTTTCCGTATAGACGTATTTACGTCAAATTCTCCGGAACCGTGGTTCCACTGACAACTTTTTCTCTTCTTCTCTTTCCAGCATGGACATACGTAAAGATTTTTGACCAAATGTTTACTGGGATTCAATCTAGTATCGAGGTCAAGAATGCGTGGCGTTATAACTCCATTTTCCCATACGTCTATATGGCGTGATGCTTGCTTACAGCACGTGGGGCAAATTTACGTCACCATATACCATTAATTGGTTGAATATGTTTATACTAAATTAATATTATTATTTCTAAAGATAATTACGAAGATCTTGATTTGTTCGTAGCCCCGTGTGTATGCGGTGTGTGTATGTTGCTGAAAATAAACCGGGGATTATGTGTGTTATTAGGCTTTTCGGTGTTCTGTTTTTCGGAAAAACTGTAATCGAAACGCTGTCAATCTAAATTGTTATCGATAATTAGTGGTAAACTACAGTTAATTTCTTAATGGGGTTTGATATTACTCTGTTAATTTGTTACTGGGTTTTGCTGTTAGTCTGTTATTCGAAAGAAATCCCTAATTATCCGAGCTAGATCCATTACTAATTACATTGGACTAGATAAATTAAGTTCCCGATTAATCGAACAAATCGATAATCTAAGATTATGTATTTGTATAGAGTTGCATAATTACTCCAGATAGACGAAAATACAGTTAATTTATTATTATTGATCCCATTATGATTAGATTAAGCGAACATATCCGTAATCCAACAGGGTTTACCACCAATTAGCGACGAAAATCCAAGTTACACTCTGCTGTTAGTCCGTTAACTAGTCTGCTGATTTTGTACTATCAGAGGGAGAAGCAAAGGTGAAAGTCACGTGACGACATGGCGAGAAACATGTGCGCTTCGTTTCCCCTCCCTCCGACTGCTTGGCGAGTTGTGTATGGCTGCTGACAGTTCACGAATCTTATTTCGTGTTCTTAGTCATTCTTCGTCAGAAAACTGAACCAACGATCCGGACTGGGTCCTACTGTGTATGTGTGAAAATTTCTGGTTTCTAATTTCGAATGATTTTTTTTTACAGCGATTTATCTTGTAATCAACAATTACAGACTCAACTATAGAAGGTTTCCGTTAGTAACTACAGAGAGACAAAGCCTGTAGTTTAACCTTCTCAGTTTCTGTCGATGTAAATGAGACACTGAAAGTGACCTTTTTAATTAACTGCATGGAGTAGACTAATTATCGAGAAGCTAACAGTCGGTGTCTGATATTTAAACCTGTCCACGTAATAAGACAAGACAAATGCCGATCTAGATAATCTTATCTTAGAATAAAGAGTCTTATTAAATACGCTGTTTAATAAAACGAACCGATAAATATGCAGAATGCGTGTTAAAGCAAAGTGTGTTCGTTTTTGTCTAATCAAGTTTCTCTCTGTCTAGATCCACAGATAAGTTAAAGATACAGATTTAAGTATTTGAACACACTGCAATCTCTTAAGAGGAACATGCAAAGAAAACTAATTACTTTATACGGAGTCCTTATAAATGTATGACATTTGAGGTTTCTGTGGTAGTGAAGAAGTCGATGTTAAGTCTTCTGGGTTGTAACTTTGTATGGTCCTGTAGGCAGGGATTTTGCTAAACGGTATCACTGTAGTGTCACGTCTGCATAAAGAACTAGCATGCTGGCACGTGTGTAGATGGCAGCAAGATCGAATCAGACTCAAGGTTAAATATTTTATTGTGTCTGCTTACAACTCCACGCGGCGTAACAACTCAGAAGACCTTTATCGACAATGTAAGAGTATTTTATTATTTTTAGATGGATGACAAGGGTTTAAAAACACAAATGTGGAAATTATAATGGTTATTTACATGCAGAATTTAGAGAGTGTGTTATAGGATTGTTATATGTCTGCTTTATCGCATGTCATATATGGTTCGCGTGACTATTATTTTTCAGGTGTTAATTCTGTATTAATTATTTTATAAGGAAATTAAATGTTTTCGGACTTTTACCAACATTCGGGATTTTACGGTAACATGTTTAAAACAATGTCGTTAATGAATTCAAGGTCACGAGTTTGTAACGTTATAGTAAACAATATTGACAATTTATTCCGTTAATTTTATTTCTAAAATTATCCTTCGCATTTATTTAGTATAGGCGCCATGAGGGAGGGGTAGTGTTTGATTAAAAACATTCCCCAGTCGCTCACATGGGGATTTTAACCTCATCTTTCTACCCCCCGCTGTAATCAAGGTGGGCCACGTCGTAACAATTGACTGTCCACACCCCCAACTCAACAAAACTATGGACAATAGAATCCAATATGCCTCGAAGCACTCCTCATCCATCAACTCTTTTATTGCTTATATACCCTCTCTCTCTTTCTCTCTCTCTCTCTCTCTCTTTGTTGTAATCTTCTTCACACGATATCCACTATGAAAGGGTGGATTATAACACAATCAGGATGAATGTTTCCTTAATTAGATTGGTAAAAATCTGTTCTTTAACGATGGCTGTCTCTGGTCGAGTGTTAGAATTCACGCTAAATAGACATGCATGTTTTTGATCGCAGCCAATCATTCTGTCCGTTTCGATCAGTTTCTACATTTTGATTTTTCTAACGCGAGGTCCATTCCCCAAAAAGATTATAAAGTCGAAATAATACCCAGTAGGTTACGTACAATGTGATTCCACAAAAGTTACTTGGTAGTTGACCTTTCACTTTTTCATAACGCCGAGTTTGAAGATGGCTTTCTTCTGGAGTCTGGTAGAAGTTTACCGACGTTTCAGAGATACTGCATCTATCATTAGGGCGATGATGGAGGCAACAAGCACCTCCGAAACGTCGCTACATCACAGAACACATTCGTTTTAACGTTATTTGCTGTACACCGTTTCGCCTGACCTAGTGGACACAAGAGTTCTTATTGAGTACGTGATGTCTCAGTTCCTCTGGGTATTTCCCGTCTTATATGAACCGTCATTGGATATTTTCCTGATTCATTTGAACCCATTTAAAACCTCATGCCGTAGTAGAATTTGTCATCGTTTGGACGTGTGAAAATAAATCGTGGTTTTATAACACTTTACAGCTAGTCTCTGTGTGTTTGAAAAATTTAAGATTTTTTATAGTATGTTTTACATCCTGTTCATTAAGTAATCGATACTTTTGTGACGTACTGTAGTTTAGTTACAAATCCTGCCTCCTCGGTCTGCGACGTTATACGATGATATGTCATTGATGGCTGTACGGTGCTCCTATAGAGCTGCAGTCCCGCACGTAACAAACTCGGCTATGCTGTATCTTTTCTACCAAGTAGTTCTCGTGATTTGCCATTCTAACTTGATCCCACCATATTTGCCGACAGAATCCAAACTCCTCCAATAGCCTCACTTACTCACCCCAGCTCTGTTTCTAAAGGAATAAAAGTCTTACATTTGTAGACTCCATAAGCTTGGCGTTGTAGTGCTATTAGAGGACACGTCTGTTTGCACCATGTATGCAATGTCTTTTTCTTCTTCTTATTCTTCTTCTTCTTCTGAGAGAAAAGTAGAGTAGGAACTTTCAGACGTTCTTGGGGCGATATTCATATAAATACACGAAAAGTGACGCTGTTTCGAGCTACACAGTAAAGTTATGGATTCAAATTATTGCATACTTTGGAGTGGCAAATAGAACTTATTTTATATTATAGAAGTTTTAATTTTTAAATATTCAAACAGCGAATTGGACGGACGGACGGACAAACAGGCGTGGTTGGTTGTATATGCGTTAATTAATATAAATATTTGCAAACAGCGAATAAAAATGTAAATAGGTATGTAATACATATATATTATATATAATATAAGAAAAACAATAGATTATTTGAACGCTGAATTTACTATTGTGATTTTTTTTATTTATTGTTCTAGGATGCGAAGAATCTGACACGAAAACACTGGATTGAGATTTATCAGGGCGGCAGAATTAAGGGTAAGTGTATCTTACACACATGTTTTCTGCATGGTATCCTTCTACATCTATATGTATGTTATCGATTACACATAAAATTCCCTTTCACAATTTTATTTAATTATATTGTACGGTTTTTTCTTTATTGTTGTCCGAATTTTTTAGGCGTTCGTTCTATAATTTTAACTGTAATGAGATAAACGTTAGAAAAAGGATGAGTTTATAGATTAGAGTGACGAATTGTATTAATAAGCAGCCGAAACTTTATTCCCTCAAATTTCATCATTATAATACCAATCATCATTATAATCTACGTAATCTATGTAGTAGGAAACTGTTGGTTGTTGGTTATTCTTCCAGCAGATTTGTTAAAACCTTGATATATATAATCACATTTTATATTGCGAGAAATTTAATTGAATTATATTATTTAATTTAACTAGTATATATTGATTTTAATACTTTTCTTATTCAAAATTTGTTGATTTTAATGTTTATATGCTGCTTTGAGGAAACAATGTACTGAAAAGATTTATTCATTCAAAGCGTCGTTAAATAAACCATAAACAAATGAAGATTCACGTAAACTAAGAGAATAAACTATCTCTTTGTGTTATATTTCAGAATTGAATCACAGCTACTTCTTTCGGAATTTATAGAATACCAAATTTTTGAATGTTTTGTTGGAAATACTTGGAGCTGTAGGTATATTTTCATTATCGAATTATACACAAGAATTACCTACCAAAATTTTATCTTCGCAGTTCACCTAGTATTACCTCCTTTCCAGTAGTTCGCAACGAGTCCATGTTTTGATTGCTCAAGACGTATTTGAATGCGATAGTCGTGTTGTGATATTTACACCTACTTTAATGAAAGTCGAGTTAAGACTTTATAACATACACCTGATGACGGCTCTATGAAAGCCGAAACATGTCGAGAATGTTCCATATGTAAATCGAGTACTCGATACGGAACAAAAGATAATATTTTAACCATTTAATTATCTTATATTACTTTATTGTGATTGACGGACAATTTTAATATATTTTAATACTATTTTTAAATAAAATCACAATATGACGCACCTACAATATCTTAGAAAGTCGAGTATTTGTACCTAAGAAGAATAAAGTGATAGGAGGATTAAGAATTATATACTTGGTATATAATCTTCACCGGATATTAATTGTAGTATCAGATAGATGGACATGTAACACACATGTAGTAGATGGGAAACTTGTAAAACATTTTGGTTGGTAGGCCTGAGGTAGAGAAATACTAAAATACATCTTAGAGGAATGGGGCTAAGATTGTGGATTGGATTTATCTGGCTAGCTCTTATGAACACGTTAATGAACCGATTCCATAATTTTTTTTTTTTTTTTGCTGAGCTTACGATCTGAGTTTCATGGAGGTAGTTAATCTGAAAACTATCTAATACGTATATCGTACTGTAAAATTCCCACCATCGGAAAAATGTTATACCTGGATGCATGCCTGTGTTTAATATGTCACCATGACATTCAGTTTCAACGGAAATCGACTCGGAATAAATTATCACCCATCATCACAGTGACTTGTAGGAAGTTAATGTAATCATGAAATTATAAATAGCACACACAGTATCTTGCTTCGTCGGTTTGCTGACATAATAAACATATTTCACTTATCGACCACGATAAAAGCAGGAAATTGTCTCAAAACATCTGCTCCTGTTTCCTTGACATGTTTGTGCAGTGAGATGAGTCATAACTAAATTAATAATCATAACATTTAGTGTTAATCTTCTGTATGTAACGTCTTTCCGTAGCACAGATTTCACTTGACACTAAATCTGCAACGTATAACTTCAAATTTTAGTTTCAGTACCACATTTGTAAATTTTAATACAAAATATTTCATACAATTTATTACGTATCCACCTCAAGCATGTTCAGTTCCAATTGCAACTTAATTGACATCAGACCAGGTAGGAATTTATCGACGTTTCAGTTGGACTTCCTCTGATGATAGAGGCAGCACATGCCTCTAAACCTTCTACCAGACTACACGGAGCTACAACCCAGAAGACAGCTACGTGGGTTTATCATATTCTGTTCACCATATATTTGTTATTTATCATTTATGACTCTAAATACTTCTTGAATCCTACTGAAACTTTAAAGGGTTTACTGGCAATTATTGTATAATATTTATACTTTTTTTTTTACTTTCCACGCTGTGAACTCTGAAGTCCCCGAAATTAAGTTACGAGCTGTCTCTGCCTGTCCTTACCTAACCTGCTGGCATGTGTAACGTCCTTTCGTGAGAATGTAACATTAATCATCCCTCTACTTCAAGCGTTACGAACATTTTAGTTACACTGTATCATTTGATCCATTTTACTTAACATGTTAAGTAATTCCATTGAACAGAGTCCTTCTTGAGACTTTAATAGTACTTAAATAGTCCACAAATCCTCCATCTGCTATTCTTATTTTCAGTTGAGTGACTTCCCACATTATCACACCAATTATAATATTAAAAAAATGGTGTTCAGAACGAAATCTCTGAAGTGTTAACACATTAACAAATATTTTTCTGCTTTGTATAGAAATGCGTATACATACAAAGGCAAAGGATAGAATAAAATTTTGTTTCAGAGAATTGTTTGTACAAAGCAATATATAAAAATTAAAATTAATTTAAACTGTTTAACAAAACACTAATATCACTACTTGTGTATACTTAATTAAGGAATATAGTACGATCGCAATTATTCTTATCTCAAATGTGATCTTATATCGAGGTTAAAATAACTGTACATAACAGGTATCCCTTAACAGCATTACCATGGTAACGGTTATATTATTATCCTTAAAGTGAAAAATCTCTCAACAAAAACAGTTTATCATACCATCGTAATGGTTATAATAATAAACACACTTACGTAAGGCCCAAAATTCCTTAACAGGAAATGATTACCAGTTATCCATTAAGGATTACTATAGATTCCCTAACCTAAGAGTGAGTTTTCCAAGTTATGATAAATGTTGCATACATTATAATGTCATCCAGTGCATTCTAAATGTCCATCCCATATCATCCTCCTTGATTTGGCTACCCTAATAGTACTTGAAAATTACAAAGCTCACTTTGAAATGCTTTCCATCCATAAAACTGACTCGTTAGTTTGTTATTCAGTTATTTAACGTGTAGAGGGCGAAAAACGAACACGAAACAAGAATTCTCTGTGATTCCAACACACTCAGAATAGGTAAGCAAGCTTTGTCAAGTTTTATACACGTCATCCTATATCTCTGCAGTATAAGACATTCTGTTTCCGATTGTAATGTATTCTGAGCAGGCATTGTACACACATAACGCCGAAGGCGGGAGGGAGAGAGAGATTTAGGCTGACTAAGGCTTTTAGATTTGACGCCGTTAAAACCTCGTTGAGTATAGAAAAGCTGTTTGCTGCAGCTCCGTGCTTCCAGAGAAGACGAAATGGCAATACATTAAATTGTAACCTGTCGTGGCATATTAGTGCAATTTATAGTGTCTCAAGGTAGAGGGTGAAAGTAGGGGAGTCTGAACTGACTTAGTAGCTATAATCTTAGCTTTTCTTTCGAAATATTCCACAGAACAGATTCTTTCTTTGGAGACTGACGTTGACACATACATTTACCGCATTGTACGAAACTGGATTTTTTATTAACCACCTTTCTAAGATCCATCTTGATATTATCCTCCTATCTCCTTCTTGGTCTACCCAGTGATCGTTTTCCGGAAGGGAGGTATTGTCGGTGTTGGACGTGTTGGTTCAGATGGTTAGTTAGTTAGTTAGTTAGTTAGTTAGTTAGTTTAGAATGTTTATTACGTGTTCACAAGACAATTTTTAGGATCCTATTTAAGATTCATTTTAATATTATCTTTCCACATGTGCCTAGGTCTCCCAAGTAGTCTCTCCTCTTCAGATTCTTCTATTAAACGTTGTATCATATTTTTTTCTTTCTCATGTGTGTTATACGCTTTGCCCGTCTCATCTTCTTTGATTTTAAAACCATAATTTTTGGAAAAGTGCAAAGAACGAAAAAATTAGAAACTAACAAGTAAAATTTTATAACTGAACTTATTGAGCAAAGTGTAACAATGAGTTGAGAGGTTATTATAAACACGTTAATAAACCTTAGATTTTTTGACTAGCTGAACAAATGTCACGTTTTGAAAAAAAAGTCTGTTCCATGGATTTTTCCTGTACGTGTCGTCAAATAGGATAATTTGTAAATTATAAATTGTAGAGAAAATGGGAGGAAATTGTAGTGGCCTGTTCGAATGTACAGTCTCCTCATTCATTTTTAGGACATAGGGAATTCACTAAAATTTCGGTTCTGCATAGCCGATTTTCATGTCGAGATTTGAAACCGGTACCTGCTGAATATAAAGCTGTATTGCTGACAAATTTACTGTGGCGTGCACTGTTAAAATGTGAAATATTTTGTTTGTTATTAATCTTATAGATGTTAAATATATTTTGCTTCCCAGGATATATTTGGTTATTAACCTTATTAAATAAATGTCTTTAATTCCTCCACGGATTTTCCTATAGTATGTGACACTGGCAAAGTTAATATTTTAAGTTAATATGACTGGTTACCTTCTCACTACATCGATCGACGTAAGCTTTTTATTAGTATATGACAGAGTTTCTATAACCACACAAAAATTTCCCATGGGTGGGATTTAAATTTTGAACCGTTACACCACTTCCCATAACCTAAAATGAAATTCCATCAGTGTACCAATTATTGAATCACAGTAACCACTTTTATGGGTTTGTGGGATGTATATACATATAATCGAATGCACAGACATCGTTTCTTCTCAGTTCCTGCCTCTGATTCCTGTTTGTCACAGCACGAATCTGTTACGTCACGGGGTTCACAGTTGTGTGAACATGGTCTGGTAACTGAATTATGAAAGAGGGTTATTTATACAGAGTCTATTGTTTGAAGTTTTAACGGCCATGTTAATATAGATGGTTTTCTGTGATGTCCGAAACGTCGGCCGGCATACAGCCAAAACATTGCGCGGCGCAAGAACCCAGCAGACCACCAGACAATTCTACAGGATTTATTTCATTAATGTTTCTGTTTAAAGTTAAACATTTATTTTACACGATCTAATAAAGCAAGAACAAATTTTTAGTTATAAATAAGTGTTCTTATTAAATGTATTTGCAACAAAATGTTGCAAGAGTATTATTATTTAGTGTTCTGTCTGAGGACAGGTCCATATGAACAGGATCCTTCCATCCTTTTCTCGGACTGGGACCTGTTCATATAAGTTCTTGGCAGATGATCCAGAAGTGGTTTGCCATTGCCTTCTTCTGTGTGTGAATGGAGTAATTGTTGGGATGCCACGGAGGAAAACTCCGTGTTGCCTAGACCACGGCCTTGCCCAACACAAGTTATAAATTCGGGCAACGCTGGGAATCGAACCAGAGACCCCAGGATTACAAGGCCAGCGTTCTAACCGCTAGACCACCGTGGCTATTGTTGCAAGAGTATGGCTTTTAAATGTGTTTCGATAAATAAAACTTATTTAGGGTGTTGTTCAGTGATGGGTTTGTGAGTTGAAGGGAAGTCAGCGAATCAGCGAGACAGTCTTCCATTGTCTGCTAGACAATTGTCAGTAAGTCATTCAGCTGAAGGAATTATATCAACGAAAATATGTGAGAGTCGAGAAAGACTGGTAATTCGATGTCTGGGTCGAAAGTAGAGTCTTCGATATGTTTGGCTGCCCCTGTGTGGGAATTTTAATGTCAGGTTTGTTGGAGTCGGTCGAAGTTAATGAGACATGGTTCAGGAATATTATTTTGATGACCATTATTCTTTACATCGCCCTGTCCACAAGCAGTCGTTTGTCTTCTTTATATCTTAAGGTCGAAAATAAATCAGTTCCGTATTGCTGCATCATTACTTCGGTTCCCTGTTCTTCAAAACAAATTGAACTTGAAGATGGCTCGGCACAACTGCCCAATACGAACTTCACTGGACAATAAAGCGACTTGTTTGTATTTTGAAGGTAATGATAGAATGTCGGTCTTGGTCGTAGTAGTAGTCCTGAAAAACGTCTGTGGTTTTACGTGATGTCTGAAGGCAATTCATGTCTGATTTATTCCAAATTATTCTCGACCCCCGTTCGCACAATTCTTGTCAAGCCCTTTTCGGCACATGTATTTTTACTTGATGGGGCATATAAATAATTTGATATCAAAATTAATCTGACGTGTCTTATAAAATGTTAATTAAGTAATTAAAATTTGTGAAGCCCCAGTACAGTTTTGATTGAGTCGGTTTTTAGATGTATTCTTTAAGTACACGATTCTAATTTTAACGATGATTTCTGTTAAAGATATTTTCGTTATTTTTCTCAGTCTCTCTCTCTCTGAAATCTTTATCGGTTACTTTTATTTGTTTTTATTTCTTATATATATATATATATATATATATATAATAATGTTTTGACTGTTAAACTAAGAACGAGTGATAAATACTTGATCAGTTAAGATTATTAAAATTTATAGGCCTATACCATACCCTGAAAATGATAGATTTTTATATCGATATTGTTGTTCTGGGTGTCGGCTCAATGTACACTCGTAGACTCGTAGACTCACTAATTGCAGCTTCTAATGGACTTCACGGCGCAATATGTTAGAAGGCTTTCATCTTAATTGTTGCCGCGGTGACAACTGTTTTCTTTGAGGTAGGGACTGTCATTATTTAGGTGAGTTTTGTGCTTATTTTGGATAACTACGTGTTGGTGTTCAAATGGAACAGAGTAATCTGAAGATTAAGTTATGACGCCGAAAAGAAATCTTGCCTTGATGATTGACACAGCATGAACCACTTAAATGTTAGCAAACTTCTACTAGAATAGACGGTGCTGAAACCCAGAACACAGCCATCTACAAGGCACATTTTTACATTTGTATTCTTTGTTATAATTTAACTGTTAGGTCTTGTCACCACAAGATGGCTAGTCCAAATCTTTACCGTAAGAAACGAGCCGAACTGTCTGGAACTTGGACGAATTCTAAAATTTATTAGATTTAATAGAAGTTCGTATTTTATCTTGAAGATATAAGAATTAATTACAGATAGAACCAAAAATAAATAACTGTAAAGAACCTCTCTGATACTTTATAACAAGAAAGCCAGCTAGGCACTGGGTTTACAGTTAAATTGTTTTATTAAATACTTGTCGCTGATTGGGCAGTGTGATTCCACACGGAGTACAGCAGGTAAAAAGCAAGTGATAGTTGGGGTTCGTCTCGTGGTAGCAGAGGTACTGTCCCATCCCCCCTACGACGTCGTATTGCTTCCTCGTTTCCCCTCTTCCAGTACTCAGCATCCCACAGGACCACAACCCTTAATTGAACTGGACGCTATATATAATACCGAAGCCCCGTGATGGAGATGGCATGAAAAATGAACGGACCCAAAAGATGAGATTTTCTCAATTTCCTCTGTGAAATTATACTCCAAAGAGAGAAAGAAAAGCCCATTTGTTCTTTTAGTTGTATGGGTTGCCCCCGGGCCCCCCCCCCCTCACTCTCTCCCTCTCTCTCTCTCTCTTCCGCCGTCCGCCTACGCCTCTTACGTGAGTTTCCCTTCGTAGTCTCTCTGTACCTCTCTTTCTCTTACTATCCAACTCCTGTGCTCTCTTTACCAGTAATAGGTTTCCTTTTTTGAAGGGTCAAAAGACATGATTTACTCTATCTCCAGCCTCAATCATTGGAGCCGCGCCGTTCACCCCCCACCCTCCTTCGTCTTAATTGCATGAGAAAAGGGGGGAGGGGTGAGAGGTAGGGGTAGGCGCTCAATTTCCACAGGGCGTGCGCACGTGATACCACTGATACTGAAGAATAGTTTACAGCGGAAAATATATCCTGTAGTAAAGCCGTTATGGCGTCTGAAATATTTGGACGACAAAAAATGTTCATCATCACAGAATTATTCATTTGCGAATTTGATAAATCTCGCGTTTTATTAAAGTTATAATCGTCTGATGTCATTGCTAGATTTACTTTTGTGTGAAAGATACGAACTTTCTTCCAGTTTTCAAGATTTTTAGGGAATTTTTTGTTGTTATATTGCTCATATTTCTAAAAAAAAATTACGTAAGAAAAAATTCGTTGTCTTCAACTTCAAATTTTAGTGAGAAAAGGTACAAAGGAAACAGGTCCTGTCAAGTGTAGAGATAATTTTGTTTGCATTAAGTAAATTATTACAGGTGTAAGGGATATATGAAAATGTATCTCTGTCTCCCTCAGGGATTACGCGTGTAACTCTCCCATTAAAATGATCTGAAAGCGAGAATCCTTGGGGCTTTTCCTTGTGGTCCTTTGGCCAGGAGAACTGTCTTTCTCAAGGTCCTTACGTTCAAAGGGCAACACGACACTGAAAAACGAGAAAATAATCAAACCATGACACAATCCTTGCCTCATACGAGATTCAAACCATTATCTCAGTCACACACTCGTCTTAGACTATACTGGGTGTTTAATTTAAAACGTAACGTAACTACTACATACGAACTCGTTAAGTCCTTCAGAAGTTAAGAAACACACAAAACAGTTGTATTCGACCTTACGGGCTATATTTTGTTACTTTAAAAATGGAGTCTAATGGTAGTTCAGAGATTTATCAGATTTACTGTACAGGCAGGTTATATTTAGTGGCCATTTGAGTGACGAGCGGGGATAGTTTCGGAATTGAAGGCTTCTGTACAAGTCTTGTAGAAAACATTTGCTTCGTTTCTATGACTACTTGCTCACAGCACTGCGTACGGTGACACGCGTAAGCAGTGGCTAACACCAGCATAAGTAGTTTAACAAAGTAATTTACTGTAAGCAATGAGAAGGGGATAATTAATTATAATTGTATATTCTACAGTTGTTTTCTGAACAGTTAGTAGAACGCCTGTTCGCGCGACCTTGAGTTGGGTGGGTAAATCAAATGACAAGTAAGGTAACTCTCAAGATATCTTTGGGCGTGTCTTTAACTTCGTGGACGAATTATTTCACTAAACTTATAAAAAAACTTCCGCATTGTAGAATTCTTCAGTATAAATCTACAGTAACTTTTTAGCACTAGCAATTCATATCGTAGAGAAACTAAGGCACTTGGCTCCCTCATCTCACCTTAATGGATAGTCGTGACAATTTTCGTCAATGCCATTCTAAACAAAGCCCGTGGGAGGAAGAAATGTAAGCTGTGATTGAAAGTGGCATTAAGTGAAGTCATTTTCTGCGACATAGTATTCTTCTTTAGAAACGTCATCTTGATAACAAGAGTGACTGGGAGAGGTGGTTCGAAGTAGAGAATATTAAGGAATTGTGTTAGTGTTGGGACTCTGTAACAGAAATCGACATGGTGGAGGTGAACTGAAGACAAGGGCCCTGTGATCGACTACTGTTTTTCTCATAAGACATTCGAATCCAAGTGTCATTTATATACGGTTTGCAGTTATTGGAACCATAAATAAAACAAAAATTTTATACCTGTAATTGATATAAATTATTATATTGGTAGAGTAGTCATCTACTTTAATTTATTGGTTTTTTAATGACACTGTCAGTAAGTAACTCAGATTATGGCGTCAAATATCTATACGATTAATGAACAAGGCGTTTTACAATGTAAGAAAGTGATCGTGGCCAAATTTAAGGTGCTGTCTCGGCATTTGCTCAAGATGACTGAGGAAAATCTTGAAAAACGTCAGTCAGATTTAAAACTGGAGTACGAACTACTTGACTTCTCATAAGCTTCGTTAACAAAATAATGTAACATTTTCAGTAGTTCGGCTTGCAGGAGGAGGTAGATATATATATTCTTCTTCGAAACACGCAGTCACAATGAAACGTGAAGTGTTTCCTCATACTGTACACGTGGTTTTATATCGTTACGACTTTCTTTGTAGTCACAATATTTGATTAAAATTGTCAAATATATTTTGTATCATCCTATATATTGTTATGTCATTGTTCATTAGAGTTGATGCTAGAATCGAAAGCCTCTTTAATTTTCTAGTCTTCGTATAGAAATATAATCGTGTTCTTGTTATAGTGTTTTCATTTAGCGATATACATTTATTAAAATGTTATCTAGATTAATTTAATCGTTGTTAAAAATTAAATTTCCGGCTAGAACTCCTATCTATAGACGAATTGTCCAGTGCTTCTCGATTCGCTGATGACTTTTATATTAAATAATCTCCAGTATTATCTACGCAATAGATTTTCTTCGAAACCAAATGCATGCAATATTCCAGATTTTTTCACTCAATTGTTATTTAAAAATTTCGCTTGCGCTGTAACTGTATTGTAGGTAATATTACGTACTTTATGATCAAGAGATTATAAATTTAGTGATGAACACAAAGAACTGATCTGAGATTCTGTTGTTCTGCTCTGTCAACTATATAAGACCTACACATATTGCCGTGGTACTGAACTCGTGACTCCGCAGTAAGAATTCGCAGTTAGGGAAATAATCTCTGTTTGCACTGAGAGTTATACGAAAGCCATAAATACAAAATACAGAGTTGTGTTGAAGTAGGTGGTAAATATAATTACCACTTTGCCTTAAAGGGTTAATAGCTATTTGGTGAATTTAATCACGGTCCTTATCTATCTAATAAAAACCAGGCTTTACACGAAGCTTATTTCAAAATTTATCTTTCAAACCTAGCTGACAATAAAAATGTTATATAACATGACGTATAGAGTTCATGATAATGACTCATAAAACACGGTTAAATTAAAATTACAAAAGCTGCACCGCGTTATATTTGCACTCGTTGGCCACAATAAAGGAAGCTACCAGTACATATAATTGTGATCAAAATAGAAATTAGAAGAAAAGATTTAAATCATTAACCGTAATTTTAATCAACTGAAAAAATAATTTATCATATTTAACCCTTTGAAGCCGAAGTTCGTCTAAATAATATTTAAGAATTCAGTTAGTGCCACAAACAAAACACAACACTTTACCATCAACTGACTAATGCTGTTTAATTAAATAATTCCTGTTTGTTCTGAGAATCATATGAAACAATGTCTGTTTTAAATAAATACTTCTCAAATAGCAATTGTTAACTTCACGACTCTCATGCTTCTTGCAACAAGTATGTGATAATGTGATTAGTCGATTCGGGCTCTACAATTAAGCACCCCCCCCCGGCCCAAACACTGTGTAAAAGTCGAAATTTACACCGCCAAAATGTTCCAAAGGATAGGTAACACGTCACCTCAGTAATGCGCATTGTTCGCCATAATTTTCCACGAATCTGAGTGACATTGCAGACAACATTTAGAGGTCATGGATATATCAAGGTCATGTATAGGTCGCAATATATAATCAATGCCTACATTGTATTGTGATAGATTATGTTTTGTTGTTTTAGGTTAGGTTGGGTTAGGTTTAATTAGATTAGGTTGGTTTAGGGTAGGTTGGGTTAGGTAGGTTAGGTTAAGTTAGGTAGGTTAAGTTAGGTTGGGTTAGGTTAGGTTGGGTTAGGTTAGGTTAGGTTTGGTTAGGTAAGATTAGGTTGGGTTAGGTTAGGTTATGTTAGGTAGTGTTAGGTTACTTTATGTTGGGGTGATTGGGTTAAGTTGGATTCGTATAGATTACTTTAGTTAAGGTCAGGTCAGATCAGTGTGTTGGATTAGATTAGGTTATGTGAGAGAGGTCTGTAAAATTTCTTCCAAACTTTAAATACCTGGTTGACCATACTCATGTCAAAATGAACCCACGTATAGGTCAAGGTCATATGGAAGTCACAACAAAATCGGCCCACTAGTTTCCCAGATAGGGTTTTTTAAAATTCTCAAGGTCATCTACTATCATGCTTATATCTACCAAACGACACATAGCTGATTATCCATACTCATGTCAAAATAAGGTCATGTATAGGTCAAGATCATATGGTAGTCACAACAATATCGGACGAATAGTTTCCGAGATATAGATCTTTAAATTTCTCAAGGTCATATCTTTTCACGCTTATTTCACCCAAACCGTAAATACCCGGTTGACTATACCCATGTTTAAATGAGGTCAGGGATGGGTCAAGGATGTGGCAAGACCACGACAAGATTACACAAACTGTTTGAGAATAAGAGGCCTCAAACTTTTTCAAGGTCATTCGTATTACAAATTTCTGACGCTTATACATAGAGAACTGTACGAATCTGAGTGACATTGCAGACAACATTTAGAGGTGATGGATATGTCAAGGTCATTTATAGGTCGCAATATATAATCAGTGCCTATATTGTATTGTGATAGATTATGTTAGGTTGTTTTACGTTCGGTTGGGTTATGTTAGGTGAGGTAGTTTAGGTTAGGTTAATTTAGGTTAGGTTAGTTTAGGTTAGGTTGGGTTAGGTTAGGTTAGGTTATGTTAGGTAGTGTTGTGTTACTTTATGTTGGGGTGATTTGGTTTAAGTTGGATTGGTTTAGTATAGTTTAATGTAGGTCAGGTCAGATCAGTGTGTTGGATTAGATTAGGTTATGTGCCAGAGGGAGGTCTTTAAAATTCTCAAGGTCACATATTTTAACGCTTATTTCTGACAAACCATAAATACCTGGTTGCCCATACTCATGTCAAATAGAGGTCATGGAAAGTTCAAGTTCATAAGGAAGTCACGAGGAGATTAGCCCCATAGATTGCCATGTACAGGTCTCTAAAATTCTCAAGGTCATATCTTTTCACGCTTATTTATGCTAAATCGTAAATCCGTGGATGACCATACTCATGCCAGAATGGGGTCACGTAAAGGTCAAGATCATACGAAAGTGACTACAATATCGGCCTACTAGTTTCCCAGATATTGCTCTTTCAAATTCTCAGTGTCATATCTCTTCACACTTATTTCTGCCAAACTGTGAATACCTGGTTGACCATACTCGTGTCAAAATGAAACCACCTATAGGTCAAGGTCATATGGAAGTCACGACAAAATTGGCCCACTAGTTTCCCAGATACAGGTTTTCGATATTCTCAAGGTCATATATTATCATGTTTATATCTGCCAAACGACAAATAGCTGATTATCCATACTCATGTCAAAATGAGGCCATATATAGGTCAAGGTGATATGGCAGTCTCAACGAGATCGGCGATATTGTTTGCGAGATACAGATCTTTAAAATTCTCAAGGTCGTATCTTGTCACGCTTATTTCCCCCAAACCGTAAATATTCGGTTGATCATACTCATGTTAAAATGAAGTCAGGGATGGGTCAAGGACATGGCTAAACCAGATTACACAAACTGGTTGAGAATAAGAGGCCTCAAACGCTTTCAAGGTCATTCGTATTACAATTTTCTCACGCATATACATAGAGAACTACGAATGCGCATTGAGTCTAATATGACAAAGGTTGAAGTAGCGTACAAAAGTGACAGATAAGCCGGAACCCATTTGTTTTTCGACTTGCGTTGCTTTTATCTGCACCCAAACGGATATCTCACGATTATTGAGGCATGCATAATTGCAAAGAACGTACGTATAGTTGGAAAATAATGGTTTAACATTTGTCATTGTTTTAAAGTCGTCGCGGTAGTTTTTGGCCGGTGGAATTTTCAAGGGGAAGGCTAGGAGCGAGTCACTTGAGGGATAGTATAATGCTGACTGCACCGATGAGCTTATCGGACTGAACGCCCAAACAAAAGAAATGCACTGACCGTGCCACCTCAGGTACACAGACTAGGCCCGCCCGCAAGCTCCGCTAGCTTGTCCACTACTACGTGTGGTTCTTCAGTGGAAGTTTGCAAGTCAGGGCATAGGCAGACTGTGCTGAAAACGGTGGAATCGGGCTGTAGTGGCGGATATTTGGGACTGGGAAATTGGGTGGCGCGTTTATTGGAAATCTTTCAGCTGTCCAAGCGGCTGAAGGCCAAGGAGAGGGGGAATCTGAGGGTGGGGTGGGGGTTTCTGGAAGTCCCAAAAGGAATTGCATTTTGGAGATGAGGTATAGCTAGTGAGAATAGAAAAAAATATGGGGTGAGGGGAATAAGTCTGAGATGTGTAGTAGCTTGGCTATGGCAATGAAATGTAAGATTGTTTTGTATTATTTATTATTACGTGTATAACGCCTTATGACGTGTAGACTTTCTTGTATGATGACAGATGGATGTTATGTTGTACACCCACGGATTCAATATTGTAAAGAAATTTCAAATGCGTCGCATTTTACGAAAAGGGTGTTAAGTTAAACAACACGACCAAAGGAAAAAATGTAGAACTGGTGGAAATTTGAAAATGAAATTATTAATAATTTTTAACTCTTAACCTAGGGTGATCAAGTAAAGGATAGATTGGACGTGCAGAATGCATGAGATCGAATGTGTACAGAATTGTGTCGAAGAGCTTGAAGGGACGAGACAACTGTGTAGAGTTCATATTCAGGCCCTTATGAACATGGCGATGAATCTTCTTGAATTTGAAACAGATGTATTTACCATTGCGCCGTGAATTCGGTGAATGTTCAAGTAAATATTTGTGTATATGACGTACAATATAATATCATTCATTTCTACAATTTATTTGTCCAAGAGTCATATACATTTTGACATATTTATTAAGTTATGTATTCCTTCGTTGTTTATATAGTTTTAAAATACGGGATTTTACTTAGAACACGGATTGTAACTAGGCTTACAATAGGAACAATTTTGTGGATGTGATAATGTCTTGCTGAAAATCACGAAAAACGCCTGGAATTGCCTGTTCATATCAGGTAATGTTGTGTTTTTGTTTAAACACACCCCAAGAAAACGTGTGGACATCGTGTTCCTCCACTCTTTTTAACACGACCACAAAATGATGATGAGTGTTTAAGCACGTCCTTAGATGACATGGGGGGGGGGGGGGGTATAAACCCTCTTGTTCTCAACATCGCCAGTAGGTGGACGTCAGTTGCCAGTCTCCTTTGCTGTCACATAAACGAACTCTTGTTGCTATTTGGATAGAGGGCTGATTATCTTTGAAATAAGATCATAATCAGACACGTAGGGGGATGTATGAAAATAACTATACAGATTGAATATGGTAACATTAAATATTTATAAATATGACTTCTGTGAGACGGAATCAATTGGAGTCTACAACTCTAACACTCACAGAATACAGTATCCGGTTTAGAACGTAATGAAGTTATGGTCAGCGTACAGTTGCTTGTTTTCTAGGTTAGTGCCTGTTAGATGGGGCTACATGGAGGTTGCTACGTCCCGGACAGACTCGCGAGAGAAATTGTGTATTTAAGCACTGGTGTAATAGCTATTATTTGTAGTGAATGGAAATACTGTTCAGATATTATGCTAAAATACATAAAGATAAAGTTATTTTTATTGAACTGTGATTGTACTCAAGATAAGACTTGCATTAAACCAAGCGTGTAGGAGTTTTACGTTTTTAAATATTTGTTCTGAGGACCCCGAAACTTGCATTTCTGTCAAAATATCTATATTAATTTTTTTATTGTCCGATATCGATACTCATCTGTATAGGCTGATCATGTTTTCAGATCCTCTGATATTTATGGTTAATTATATACCATATATCTCTCATTTGGAAGATATGCAGAATGAAACTGTTATGTATCTGTTTATTTAACGTGTTACCAACTATTCGGATTACATAGTGTTTAGTGGTAAGTAGTTTTTTATTAAAACAAATCGAGAAGGATGAGGTGGGTTGGCGTATAGCATGCATGATAAAGATTAAAACGCGTGTGAAGTTTTGATCGGGAAACCCAAACAGAACAGGGTATATGAAAGACCTAGGCGAAGATGGAAAAATATTTTTAAGTAGATGGTGTAGACTGGATTATTTTGTAGCAGAATGTGGAATAGTGGCGTAATTTATTTAACACGATAATGAACCTTTGGGTGATTTTTGACTAGTTGAGCGTGGGCGTCTTCAAGGACTTTGCACCATGAAGTTAGTTCTGCAGGATGAGAACACGTTAACGGTCCCATTTTACCATAGATCCACTTCATATACATTCCGTCCATGCTGCTATGCGGCAGAATGTATAAACAAACCAGCTTAAGGGGGAAATATGAAAAGAATAAGAAGGCAAAAAATAGACAGTACACGGAGATGGATGGATCATGAGAAAGGATGAATGGATAGTGAATGACAAAGAAACAATAATAGACCCTATCCTTGTTCTGTATTTTTTATGATTTGAATTCGTTTAGAGCGCAGGCAAAGAGAGGGGGTGGTAGAAGCGAGAGGGGGGGACTAGCGGAGTTCTTTCGTGCTCGAGTCCAGTCGATTTCGCATGCCAGTGGAGTGAAGAAGCGATATCAATTACTGTTTAGTATGGACCGTCATGCCTTGCGGCCTGCAGCGTCCGCCGTAGACTGGCCAGACCAGTGATGTGCACGCAAGGTACAGATGTTCTAGAACATTCTTTTCGCTTACGTGTATTAGAATGATTCTCAAATGGTGTCTGATTTTGAAGCGAATGATTGTACTTTTTTCGCTTAAGTATGCTAGTAATTTTATTTGTGATAGTTTTAGTTTGTTTCATTTAGGGTTGTGATAACGTTCGATTCGGGAGAAATGTAGGTTCTTTCGGAAATATGACGAGGTTAGTGTTTGTTAGAATACGAAATGATGAAGTGAAACTTACTGTTATTCCGCCTTACTTTAAAGCATTTCTTATCTCGCATACTGCATTACCGTGGCTGTTGATTATGGATTGAATTACTATCTGTAAAGTAAATTAAAAAGGCTTACTAAAGAGACAGCTAATGTTACTTAAATGACAGTTGCCAAAATAATAATACATTGCGTTATCTAATTTTCTGCTTTAAATCACACTTTGATGCAGAGATGTTGACCATTATGAATCCTAGGACGAAAATTTCGTTACACTTAATTCGTCGAATGGGTAGATTTTTATTTGTAACCTCAAAATTTCTGAAATTGACTCTTACTTCTACTCTGTTAGGCCCTTTGGTCGATCTAGTCCTAAACTTAGACCTAATTTAATGAAAAACCCTTGGACGATAGATAAATCCAAAACAATAATTCGGGTTTACAGTTACACTATCATCAGAAAACAGAGATCATAAATTTCTGTACAATTAGAAACATAAAAGTGAATTTTTAGAGGACAAGTGTTTATACTCGAAAAAATATACAGACACGCACGCACACAGAAACATTCAGCCCTCCTACTTATCGCGGGGTATTAGTCTTGGCACGGAGAACGGCTATCTTGACGGGTTTTTTTATAATTTTCCTGTGTGTCTCCAGGAAAATTCCGGGATAAAACCTTAAATTAGGCCACGACCACTTCCTTTCATGCCCTTTTCAATTCCCTTTTCAATTCATTAATCATTCTGTGGACCTTAAATAGTCTTGAGCTACCGACATCGTCATTAAAGAAACAAGTAAATATATAAATAAATGTAATAAGTGTCTACGAGGTTTTTTGTTTCCGATACGAGAATATGCCCTATGAGAACGCCACTGATCTACCGATGAGAAACTCCAACGATATTCATTCTGCGACAAGAAATCGATCGAGACATTTCGTAAACCCCAAGTCGAGATAAGGCGGTTCAGTGCCGGTGGTACCTAAACCAATAAGAATGATCAGACAGACAACACAGAAGCGATCTAAGGGCCTGTGTCTTTCCATTGTACAGGGATCATATGGATTTTTTTAAAAAAAGAAAAGGAAGACTGTTTATTCTGTTTCAATATTTCCATTTTGTTTCCGTATTTCCATTTTAATAATATAATAAAATATTAGAGTTAATTTGTTCAACAGTGCTGATTTGAAAAGACGGTTCCTAAGGTTGGTATGACAGCTAAGAGTTTTAAATGTCGTTTTGTGGACACAGTGTAGCAGTTTCATGACGATGCAAATCAAATTTAGATTGGACTATAAAAATTCATACATGCATTCCAAGTCGCCCGTTTGTAAATGATTGTTTTACAAAATTGCGATATGAGAAATGGTAAGCAAGAATGGAATATGGCGCATTATGTTAGGGGTGAAACGTTATGATCACAATTGGATTGTCATGCTTTATCGGGCCCCTTGTTTTTGACAGATACGTTACTGTTCATATGTTTTTACGTCAATATTGAATATTTATGTATGATGAATTAATACTCCTACTTCTTGAAATGTTCTGAAAGTTTCCATATGTTCGCTGTACGGTTATGTTTTATGAATGATAGTTCACATAATATAAAACACGTAATACCCATATGGCATCGAACTTCTTAGTTGCCATTCGTGTTTCATATTCGGGATTTCGCAGTCCGAATCTATGCTTGAAGAGACGGACATTCCTGAGATTGATGTCCGAAGGTTTCAGACTTTTATCTATTGTCTAGGTCAGTGGTATTCAACCTTTTTTGTTCGCGTACCCCGAGATATAATTCATCTTCAACTTTGTACCCCCAAATTTGTTGGTATATAATTCAAGTTATACATAGTATATAATCTACATCTAAAATAAATCAAATAAATTATATTACTGATTATTCAGTGTTTATCATAAAATAATATATATAATTTTTTTTAAATTTCACGTACCCCCTAAGATGTCTTCTCGTACCCCCCGGGGGTACGCGTAGCCCAGGTTGAAAACCACTGGTCTAGGTAATACTTAAACCGTAACATTTCGGAAGTTAGTTCTACTGCCATCTTCAAGTGAAAGCTTGGTCAGAATTTGAGACTAGATCGACTAAGACAGTGGTTCTTACCCTTCTTCGCTGGCGTACCATCAATTCTAATTTAACATATTAACTGTACCACTAACCAAATGCGTTCAGGGAAAACTTATTTATGTTGATAATATATTTTGATTTTCTTACTTAGCTCGCTTACCACTCAACATTGGCTCGCGTACCACCAGTGGTACGCGTACCGTAGGTTGATGAACTATGGACTAGGAGGTACATCGTTGTTTTAATGTTTAGTTAATTGCAAGGATGTGATACTGAGCTGTTATTTCTTAGAACCGACCAAGCAATGATGTGTATTTTGTTAGTAGCTACTTCATAATATTTAGGACATGTACCAGTTTGTCATGCAGTGATTTGTCATGTAAGGCCATTTAAAATGAAAAATATTTTGTACTGTGTGATCAACATGATGCTGTTTTTTTCTTCCATTTTTTGTGAAATTAACTTCAATAAAATTTGCATGTTTATAAAATCCCATTACGATAAAAAATATTTATGACTACTGTATTCCGTTCGAGTTATTTCTGCTTCTCTTTGACACCTAATGAGGTGTTTATTTAATCTGGATATTATTACAAATTTTAAAATAATATATTACACTTTCAGAGTTTACAAATGTGCAGCAATATTAGTAATTCAGTTAATATTCACTATTAGGGTGCTTATCAACAAAAGCCTATTACAGGCATCAGCAATAATTCAGTTCAATTCAGCTTTATGCATGACAACATCCAAATAGAGTCCGTTACAACCAAGCACTAAAACAACAGTATAAGAAAAATAATTTATAATAATTTGAAAGGTTTGATTCATAGGTGACAATGAGAAACGAGACTGGATGCTGTTTGTTCTGACCAGGGAAAGATATTTTTATACGTACTGTTAAAATGGTTCTGGCTCGTGGCGACATCCCAATGCTAGGGATGCAATAATAATAATATAAGGTCATCCAAACTGTAGAAAAGCATTTCAAACGACTCGGGCAGACAAACTCAATAACGCTGTGACGCGAGACGTCTGAAGCTTCCGCGCCTAGACGAAGCCCTTAGTACAAAAATGGTCTAAATCTCCCTCACAATATAATAGGTTAATCGAAATGTATAAAAATTCTCAAGGCATAAACTTACGGGGTAATTTTTTTAAAAATGCCATTCAGATCTATTAAGAAAGTGGGAAATACGCGTATTTAACGTTGATGGTGATGGACATTTGATAAAGTGTGTATAGTGTTCAAACTTTGAAGTACAGTAAGATTTTACACTGGTTAAAAATTTTAAATACGTGTTTTGGGTATGATAGTAATAAATCAAAGTTTGAAGTATACAAAATTAAAGTTTTATCTTTCTGATGTTTGTATTTCAGAATAATGTATCAAATAAATTACTTGTTTCGTGTATCTGAGTTTATACATTTCTTAATCCCGATTAAAATAGCTGCACTACAAAATATAGAATACATTTTTTTATGGGATTGTATTTTATAAATGGGCAGTGCATATCTGTGTCAGCCTACTTCTGCATTTTTGAAAGAGAATTGTTCTCTTATATGTAAAAAATTGTAAATGTCTTACGAATTGTAAAGTACAAGTCATAAATTTAATGTTGTGTTTCTCGTCATTTGTGTATCACACGTGTACTTTCTGTCTTAAGGGCTGCAATCAAATATCTGTACTTTATTTACAAGAGGCACAAACTCTTGATATCTATAGAGTAGCATTCGTCCGTCCGTACATCATTACGTGATGCTGATTTTGATATGATTCTTCGTATTTCCAAATATTTTGGATAAATATATGTGAAAGAAGTTTTCAGTTAATATAATTTGTAGCTCAGATCAAATACAGGTCTGTGTGTTTTAAATCCCTGTATGTTTATCTAAAATGGTCGGCTTGTGAAAGTTTTCAGTGGAAATATACTTGGGTGAAATAAACAATCAGTTATAATGCTTGACTTTAAAATTTTCATTAAAGGAGGCAACGTCAGATATCGAAACGGAGATATAGAAATTGTAAAGAAAATCGAACCAGAATGTGAACTCGATTGACGTTCGAAAATTATTCAGTGAAATACTTTTTGTGACACTAAGATGTCCCCTATTTGTAACATCTTCTGGTCACAGCTTTCACCAGATAAATATTCCGCGGCCCTGAACACGGAAATTGAACAGTCTGTACTACCCAACCTCTCTGAATCTTCCTTCAACATGTTAGCTGCATCGTCACTCTACTCACTGCCAAGATGCTAGTATTCCATACACCTTATGTCATATCGGCGTAGCATTTCGAAGACGACCTATAATGAAAATGACGAAGATGCCTGCTAATAATGGTATGAGTAATAATGAGTTAATGATTGTAGTAATTATTTGATGAGCTCGGTGAGACATTCATCGTTGGTTGTCTATTAAAGAAATAGAACACACTCCCGTGTATTGTCTTATGACGTCCTTATACACCACTTATCCGCTGTACAAAGTCGTATACAGGAAGACGAGAAGGGTTCTGAAACTGCTGGTGCTTTGGAATCTAAGTGCCCGGGCTTAATGAATCGTTTCAAAAAATCCGTACGGCAATATAATCTTCATTCCCCATGGATGGCCAGACCTATTGTATGAATCTCTCATCTCCCCCTTCCCTTCCCTCTCCCCTCCCCATTGCACCTTCGCCGTCTCACTTGAGGAAGAAGAACTTTTATTGCTTTCCCTTGTATGCTTCTGATGATGATGATTTTATTAATATCTGCTGGCTGCGGTGGCGGTCGGATAGGGGTGAACAGGGTGTTTCGACCGCAGTGGAGTATTTCGTAAGATGTCACTACTTTGTTCGAGAAAAGTCACAAACGCTTGTCGTCGTGAGGGAATTTTAAGATGTCGATGTTGGTATTATGGGTTGTAACTCCGTGGCAAGTACGAACGTCACAGGGTGTTAAAACTAAGACCAACGTTGACACAGGTAGTCGTCATTATCTACCGCTTACAAGAATTAAAACTTTTTTGCGTCTAGTAAATATAAAACGTCCGGAGATAGGGATTAGCTCTATCTAGTGGGCCCAACTGTGTAGGAACCTGAAGACGGAGATAGAGTCCCATCTCCGAAACGTCGTTTTACGTTTTATATTTACTAGACGATGGATAATATCCAAGGAAATTTTTATTCAATTGACTCTTCACCATCGTCAAGAAGTTTTAGACTTTTTTGTCTTGTGTTGATTTTTAGAGTGTAGATAAGAATTTCGGTTTTAAGGTAGTTCTTCCAAATTTGTTAATCACTTCTTTTGATACGTCAGTTTTATTAATGTTCTGATATTTGTTTTTCTTTCATCTTGAGCATTTGTTTGTGTTTAGTATCCACGGTAGGATAAATGTATCGCCAAATGGTGGACGAAAATTAAACTGAACTGTTCATGACGTCATCTTTGATCATAATTATCGATTTGTTATTACTGCGGTAAATGTTGTAAAGTAAAGTGAAATATGGTTGTGCGACTTATTTTTAATATTTATCCATGTATTATAAGAAATAAGCTTAAGCGTATTTTTTACAAGTTGTATTTGAAATAAACTGAAATAATGTATATGTGCTCTTACGCGTAGTGTCTGATTTAAATTAAAATTGTTCTGATAATTTTATCGAAATCCCCCCCCCCCTGCAATGTCGTTGTTAATGGTCATTACACAAATCGTATTTGTAATTTACAGTTGAAATATGGCAATTAAAATAATCTTAACATGGGAACGCTTTGTTTCTCTGGTAGTTATGTATTGTTTGGTAGCATGACGTCTTGTGTTTAAACTGAAATTTGCGTAGTTCCAGCTGAATTTTGTTTGAGTCTTCAAGAGCAAAGAACCATTTACTGAAAGATAGACGATCGAGAATCATTTTACTAGCGATTGGAGACTCGAGCATTTTCAGGAAGGACATTTCTCGTTCAGAGGAAATCATTTTCTACAAAGACGTTTTCATCATGTAGGTCAAAATTTCGAATAGAAGTAAAATTTTCAAATGTTTGAAGCGCATTACGAATTTTCTCATACGAATTATATAAAACATGTCATTATGTTTGAAAGTATTATGATAATCACTGAACTACCTTGGCTTAGTTTTGATATATAAATTTTTTTTTTTTTGGTTTTTAGATTAAGGTAATCAATGAATGTAAATTTATGTCTTGACCAGTTATTAAAATCCAGAAATTTTGCTATAGGTCCTAACAAATAGTATCAGACTTTGAGTTTAAACTCTGACTTTTCTTCGCATTGTGCAGAGATTGTATACGTTCCTTCAGATTTGAATAAACAAAAGCTTATAAGTTTAGAGTCATTAAGAATGTAATTAATTTTCATTGACATGAAATTTATTTCGTTTAGAATTGACACAACTTGAAGCTCAGGATAAATACATAAAATTCCAGAGTTTAAAAATAAACATTTTTATTCGGTTACAAAATGCAGACGGTTGTTTATATGTGAAAGCGTACACATCGAATGGATAGTTAACATATCAAACAGTCTGTTCAGCGTGTAGTGGGTTGGGCGTTTTCCTGCGCGTGGTAGATATGTAGGTCTACACACGCAGAAATTTCACGCTTTAATCCAACGGAAGGACTTTACATTGCCTTACAGCACGCCTCAAAGTCACCAGTTTTGCTACGCTGCTACTTCTGAGCTGTCTTCACTCGCCTATGCTCAGCTGTTCATGTTGTAACATTGTGAAATTTTGCTGTGACCTTGAATGCAGTTTGATTACAACGGGCATAGTATAAACTTATGTTCAAGTAGGAGTTAACTTTGAAATAATTTATGGTTTACCCCTGTATTTTTTTTAAAGAGGATGAGGTCTGTAACATTTGTAAAGTTTTGCGTAAGGCCAATATTGGGCAGATTATACAAGTTTGTCAATAAATGCAGTTAATATACTGTAAATGTTATTGAAACTCTTAAATTAAAGGTGGAACGACTTAAAATTAAAAATAAAATTTGTGTAAGCTCACGTACGTTTCTGATTTCTGCAGGAATTTACTGGAATAATTTGACGCCGTTTTAAAATTATTACTTATTTGCCTTTAATGATCATATTGCTATCTCATTTGACACCAAAGCGTCTATGTAATGGTTAGGTAGTCCTTAATTTAAGAATCAGGATATTAAGAAGAAAACAAATGAGTTTAACAAAATTCGATCCGGCGCTAGATTACACGTGCTACCTTACAGCAACTGATTCGCATGTCAATTGTCCGCGTTGTTGATTCTGGTGTGTTTAAAAGGACGGTAGGAAGGTAGGTTAGAATAACACGCTCTGCGCATGCTCTACACAGTACTACCATCCAAAATAAAATCTCCTTTATACGAACAGTGTGGATAGCATGCACTTGTAACCTTGAAGTGAACACCACCGAGCAGAATGTTAACTGAAGTGTGAATAATTCCACCGTCCTGTTGCATAAACGAAGCCGTATCGACTGTGGACGCCGAGTTAGCTGACTCTCTTAGTGCAGTACTGTTTAGTTCAGGCTGGGCTAATATTTTTCTTCTCTCGGGCCAGAAATAGTTTTTTTTTTTTTGATTCAAGGGCCAAAAAAACTCAATAGTAGATTTTCGTAATATTTAAAGAATACTTACTCATAAATGAAATATTACCATCGTAATTTCTCAGATCCAGGTATTATTGAAATGCGCACAAATTATTATAGAAATACGTGTTATTTTATATTTTGTGTTGCAACAGCATGTGTCTGACGTAGTTTTTACCTGGAAAACTGATATTTAAGGCAAGGTTTTTGAAGTCCATATAATGTGTGACTCTTGTATGTGAAGAAGCATACGAGGTAATAATCACACTTTAACTCATTCGGAGTAAAGAAAATAAACGAACTTGTGGTAACTGGTAACAAATTAACAAGTTTCGAAGGCCGGATGTGGTTCGCTGGCCGCGAAAAGTAGTTTATCCGAAAAATAGCGGTTAAATTATTGCGACTATGTAACGTTCTGCATTAGTCTATACGCTTGAAGTATCTTTTAGTTTCGCAAGTAATTACTAACTACTTCTGTATCAGTTTTGTGACGTAAAATATTAGTACAAAATAACGTGTTATCGACTGTACCCTCGTTTGTGATATAAGTGTATTTTCTTTTGTTATTTTCGAAGGTTTGTTATCATGGCAGTTGCTAATTGCACTCAGGGAGCTCTGTTGCTTTTGAAATTCGTATTGTACGTTTCACATACACTGAACGTAGTTTACTGGTATCGTTGTTAGAAGAAGTGTTTAATATGTTAAGGGTGCTACCATGAAACCGTATTTTGAGTTCAAGATATATAACGTATGTTTAGAAGGTAAGATTATTTATTTTGAGGAAATACTAAACTGTAAGTAGTATTAAACTTAATTTATGTATAATATCCGTCATTTAGACTGCGATATTTGTGAATGTTGCCAAAAATGGATAGGGCGTTTTTTGCGAAACTTTGGTGACCATATAGGAAACTATAAGATGCTACAAACAAGGTTTTTTTTGAACTCTTACAGGCGAGATATGAAAATCTCAAATTCTGCATTAACCACTGTATTTTATTTCTTATTTTAACAACGAACTGGATATTTTTCGGTCATTGGCATGCTTTGGACTGGGGAACCTAATTAGATATGCAAGATTGTCGTTTCGCACAATGTTTATCGTCTAAATTATAAAAGTATAAAACTATGACGTTGGGTAGATGGATTTTGATTCCGTCTTCAGTTATAAAATATGGAAGTGGCAGAAAGCCTGTTAGGCCATCTGGTCGAACAATCCTCAGATATGGTCCTGAATGAGGCTTCTGAAATGTAGTTTTATAATTTTGACGCTCGGAAAATTTTTAAAGAACAATTTTACATATAGCGTCCACAGAATCCTTAAGATTTTTTATTATAAACGATCGTTGGATTGCAACTGATCTCAGTCACTATACAGTGTCTAAGAATCGAAAACGTTTTATTATACACGTCGATTGGTCGATTGTTCTTATCTAGATTGGCTTAGCTGAGGTACTATTCTCGCAATATAGTATCTTGAGATTCTCCCATCTCATTTTAGGTAGATTTCCATTGCTACTTAGCGACTATTAAAACCTCTCCGTCTGTCTGTACGCATGTAACAATACGAGAAGAGATTTTGATTAAATTTGATATTGCGAGGTTACTCTGAAATCTGTCAACTCACTGCAATAAGTTAAAGGAGATATTGCCATGCGTTGGCATGGCAGCGAAAGGGAGGGTGTGTGTTATTTCAGATTAGGGATAAACTATAGTGGAGGCACAGGTAGTATGTGAAACACGAAGTGATGGAAACCCTGTCGTGTCAACTTCGCATCATCGCCGTTACTTTTTACTATTGGTAATGTAGAGTGTAGCGCTGTAACGACTCGTTATTGGTAAAAGATTCCAACATTTTAGATTGAAAATACGTGATTTCCAACAACTTTCCCCTCTTTGTATTTTTCTGTATTTTGCCAAATAACACAGTTCTCGTATGCACCGGACTTAAGGGACGCGCTTTATCGGCATACATAGACAAAAGAATAAGTCCATGCGTGTGATACTTGGTATCTCCACAGTGATGGAAGAAATGTTGTGTGAAAACCACGGTCTGCTGTCCGAATACGATCATATAGCTTTATTTATGATGCCTGGAACTTAGGGCTACTGGTATGATAATCAATTTGTAGGCATTTTAACTTTTATTCAGGAGATCCCAAGCTCGAGACTGTCTATATGTCCCCAGATTTTTGTGTGAGTTTATTTTACACTTTTCTCACAGTTAAATAAATAGATATTATCTTGAAATACCTGCCACCTCATCCTCAGAAATATTTTATTTACTGATACTATGTTACCAGTATCACCTAATCCTATTCGACGCAGAATAACTTAGACAGTTGATTCACGGTCATTACGTAACTTTTAGATAGTGCCTGTCCAGGTTGAGAATTTTCTCTTATGCCTGTGAGTTCAGTATAAATATCTGACCCGCAAACGTGTTTCGCTTGCAGCTGAGGTGGACAGTAAACTAAGAACTTTCTCTCTTGTCATAAGTTTGATACATTTTGACATTTAGTACGACTGAATTAGGAACGTTTTACGTTAAATTACGTAAACGTGTTGCCCAATTTATATGTACATATTTTGTTAATGAGAACTACACGCTGGACTTGGAACTTGTGGACACACGTAACTAATTACAGCGTAGCTGATCTGATAATCCGGATTTGGGATCGTAGATAAGGTAGCTTAAGCCAATCAGAAATGTTTCTATGTAGGATTTAAGGTTTTCACGGCAGTGAGTCTGAAGATGGCTGTCTTCTGGGTTGTTGCGCCGTGTAGGCAGCAAGGACCTCTGAAACGTCGGTATACTTCTACCAGACTACACGGCGTAACAACCCAGAAGACAGCCATCTTTGGAAATGTTTATAATTTGTAGGGAGTGAACTTTGGTCAGACGTGTTAACATTTACACTGAAATAACATTTTGTGAACGTCGACACAGAAAAACATAAAAAGAAATTTGTAGAATAATAAGTTAAAGAGAGACAGGTGTAATATACAGCGGTAGAAGTAGGAATGAAAGCGTGGGATAAGATAAAGAATTGATATGAAAGGGAAATTGATTCCGAAGCGTACAGAAGTTAATATTTTAGAAACTACAGAAAATATTAAATGAAGGAAAATATAAATTTAGAAGAGAAAATAGTTGGAAAGAAAGACGAACTCTAAGAAAAGTAAAACAAAAGAAAGAAATAATAACTTAAATATGAAATTAAAAAAAATTGAGGCGGAATATCTGAACAAGGGATATCCATATGTTAGTTCTAAACTATTTTTTGTCTTTTCTGAGTTTAATCTTTAAACCGAGACGAAGTCGTTCGGGGTATGTAGAAGTGGCAGAATATAACGTAACAAAATGAATGTAGCTCACATAGATGGGTTCTGCAGTATAATTCTACCATAAAATGACAATTTCCATCCCCTTACCATCACCACTCATCATATAAGCTAAGTTCAATTACGAGGGATGGTGGCACATTGACATTAAGAGGGGCATATAAAACCTCACCCCCGTACCCCTGTTTGCAAGTGCAGTGAAGGGATTCGGGGCGGGAGACGTGATTAGGGGCGCGAGGAGGGGGGGGGTTATACACCACATACAAAATTCTTTCATTTATCAGAATGACAAGCACTTTATAACTTGTTACGTGCATACAGCTTTGAAATTGCCTGTGCGTACTGCATAATGTTACCAATCTGTGATGATTGACAATCGCACGTTAGTCTATGGCATATCTAAGTGTATGACCAAGCAAAATAAAAGTATATTGGATACATAATTAATTGATAGTGTTTGCAGTTGTAGAATGAATGCGATGTAGAATTTAATTAATCTTACTGGTAGGCAGAAATATTGGTAATACCAGGCCTTAAGTAGTTTTATTCTAAAGAATTTGATAACGCAAAATTTTATTATTACAATAATAATAGGTACATTACCGTGTTCACAAAATCCCTGATATGAACCCTGTCCGATGTCATTGAATCTATTTCAGACATCCGTAAACTATTTATTCAAAATCGTCGCCGAATTTACAAATCTAACGATCACTTGAACTGTTTTAATTGTTAAAAGGATTAAAATTATCTGTTACTGGACTCGAACCCTGACACATTAATGTTGTTATTGTGAATTTAATGTTTGTTTCGTAATAGTCATTACAACATTTTAATTACTATGGCGACACATAACAAATGGAACGCTGTGATACAGAGTAATATGTGTGCTTCAGAATAATGTAAGTATTGTAGTCCATATGATAAACTTCACAGGAGAAGTCTTGTTACCTAATCTCTTATGTCTCATTACTGTTATTCGGAGGTTTATATTAGCTTCTGAGAATGTCGAGTTGTGGTTTCGTAATTTGTTACCTTTATTCATGTTCTGCTGACAGTGCGTAATTTGTAAAGTTTGTTCGTAACCTGCTAGAACGCTGTCAGGCACGGTCTCTGAACTGAGAGGAACAGGTTAGTTACTTTATCCATCTTTGTTATTTGAATGCTCTTACAAAATATAACTTTGAAATGTTGATTTTGAATTCAGTGGACATAACTTAGGGATTTTAATATATATAATGTGAGGGGAGATAAAAAATTCGCACACGGATTTTTATTAAAAATCGCTGAAGGAAAATACCTCTTAGGCGTAGCGTACAGAATTCATATTTAGAGAAAAAGAATTTGAGAATTGGAATAACTCAGAATGTAATCAAGTGGGGGGAGGGGGATTCTGTGAATACAGAAATTAACTTTCGAGTTCAATAAATGCTCTGTCATGAACAGCTGACAGATAAATAGATTTTGTAGAAAATCTTTGTGTCATGAAGTTAATTATGTCAAGCAAGAGTGTAAAGATATGTCACAAAACGTACTTGCTTAAGACCAATCAAACGTTCTAAATTGTTCCAGTGTATTTACTACGTACGTAATTTCGATATGAAGCTAGATTTAGTGCTGTGTATATTGTTTATACAACCCTTATAATAGTTTCAGAACAGTTTGATCCAATTTTATGATCTCCATGAAACAGTTTTCCTTGAGAAGCCAATAGTACGCTCAGCTAGTCATAGCCTTTGACACAAATCGAATGTTCGTTACCTTGCTAACAACAGCTCGATACCGGTCTCTATTTTGAGCTAGACGAGTGTAATCCACATCCGAAAATCGGGTTTCGCCAAGATTCATTTTAATAATGTCTTCCCATTTACGCCTGTCTTCCAAGTCTCATTTATTCAGGCTTCCTAGCCAAAATTTCTTAAGCATTTATCTTTTCCATACGCGCTACGACATTTTCTTTGACGACCCGAGTAAAATCACTAAAATCTTCATCCATAATAACGATTTCCGGATCCAGATTTTAACCCAAGACCTATCGAAATCCAGACAAATAATAACCAATCGACAGTGACTTTCGATCGCTTCGCAGTTTCTGTATCGTCGTTAAATAGTCTAAGAAACAGGATCCATATTGTGACCAATTAGGCTATTATAAAAGGAACAATATTATTTATGACTTTAGGATCACCGTAAAGTTGCATGTTAAAAATGTGGACAACAGGAAGTTTTTTTCTTTGTTGTAATCTAGGACGTACAGAAGCTGCGTGGAGTACATTAAGAAAACAAACCATTATAATTAGTATGTTCAGTGAACAGGCGTTTATAATGGAACATCTGTTCGTCACATGGCAGACAGGTTTAAACAGAGACATTAAATACACTTACTTTTTTTAAATATTGTATATTTAGAGATATACCATTTCAGCTGTTTCGTTTATATGTAGTACTTTATAAAGCAGAGCATGAACAGGGCAAAGCTACTATTTCTCATTCTGCTGTAAAGTCAATATACTTTTGTATTCTTTTAAGACCAGTATATAATTAATGCACTGCATGTATTTAAGCTCTGGGCGTTTAAAATTTATCGGCCGCTGTTCGTAGGTGTTACAAGCTATATACAATGAAGCTGGATACACATTCGCAAAGAACCATTAACTTGAGATATTAAAAATAGTTTACACAAATCTTGTGTGTCGTAAAGTATCTTAATGCCACGCTATTATCGGCGGTGTTCAGCGCTGTGTGTTTAGTTGTGTTGCGATTTTGAGATACGTACCTCAAGCTGTGTACTAGACGTTCTTCTTGTGTTATGAAGGAACGTGGTTTGAATCTCGGTCGATTTATTTTTAGTTTGTCCATGAAAATTTTGTAAGTAACATCTTAATTCATATGCCAGAATTTAAAAGATTGAGCATATACAATGACATTAAAAAATTTTTGTTGCTTTTTAAATTTTGATTTTAATATTATTTATTTAATGTTTAAAGAATATTAGTTTTCTTTACACTACCACTGACATAGTATTATGCCTTTAAGACCGCGGGCAGTTGTACATATCGATATGAAAGTACATGTATATCTGATATGGAGATTCGATCGATCGACGTTAGCAAATTATGCATTCTTGTGTTAACATAATTTGCTTCTAGATGGCCTGTGTAAATCATTAAATTGATCCATATGTGAAGAAGATTTTTCGTGTTTTTGTGTGGAAAAAGTCAACATCTTATTTGGTTTTTAAAACCTTCTTGCGTATCAAATTATGAATACGTTTCTGAATCTCTGTGCGACATGTTTTCATGTATAAATCTGTCATACTATTTTAGTGCACAGTAATAATTTCGCATTGTTCGTGAGTGAGACAATTAATTGAGTCTTGCATTTACTAAGATTAGTAAGAAAGATATAAAAATGTCACCCACTTTATCTGTAATAAAATTTATGGAACGAAAGAAAATGTTTTCTTGCCTTCCTGTTTGGTACAATCACGCATGTGGTATGGTACATTCCCGGAAGTTGGTAACTGCCGTGCGGGTAATAATATAGCTCTACTGGCTTCATTAGCAATGCTGACATGTCGCTATTCAGTGGCCGACTGGTCTAATCCGACCGTCATGATAGAAAAACTTATCATCAGAGCTTCGTATCGAAGACAACAGTAGGGCGTAACTGTGATACTGTTATAGTTATATTTTCTCTTATGAACACTAATAATGAATATTTGTTGAATCAAATAAGGTTAAGAATTTAATTTCATGTAAATAAATTATTTTATTTTTACGTCCTTCTGGGATGATGCACTCTGTTATGCATTAATAAAAACAACGCCTTTATGAAATGGGGTAGGTATACTGAAGTCTAATTTACTTTGTACTTCCATAGAAGACGGTTAATTTCTGGACTGACTGGTTATTAGCGTCTTAATAAATATTCTGCGTCAGTAATTTTTCATTTTACAGTTCACCTTAAGCAGGTTTAATATCGGTATGTAAATAATGATTCGGGAATTTTCTTATTCTAACTTCTCACCTTTTACTACAGCCTGGAATGAAAAGCTGAAACCTGATTATGAATTATTCAATTCAATTCAATTCAATTAATTTATTTACGTGTTTGCTAACAGCAAGAAGCCAATAACAGGTAAACATTGATAATACATACAATAATAGTGAAATAATAATGAAAAATAGTACACATGATTGTAAAAATACACAAGATGGATATATCATGGGGTGTCTTTGAAAGTATCGGGTACCCCAGACTTAAAATGCAGTCAATAGCGTTCTAAACACACAAAAGGAATTTCTACATTGTAACTGTTCCACAAGACTAGAACAAAATTTATTAGCTTGATAGTCCAACACTGAATATGCGTAAAGTTAACATTGAAATATTCTACACTAGCTGCCCACTTGTACAGAGTGGTACAAAAGTCATGAGACGCTTTAAAATAAAACGCATATAATTGTATGTTTTATCTATACAGTTTAACATTAAATTTAATTACTTTCCGTGTCTGCTCTTAAAATTATATTTGCAAGGACATGCATAAATACTCCTGTAGGCTTACTTTAAGTATGTTAAATGGCCGATTTTCATGCTGATATACAGTTGTATTCGAGGAATTGATAATGTGTGCAACATACTGTATAACTCGGTGAAGATAGACGTTGCTCAACTGGTCAGTAAATTAGTCGCCTTTTATGGATGTGGGTCGATCTTTAAAGTGTTCACCAGAGACCGCCACCGGTCCTTATTTTAAGACAGATCAGTTTAATCCACATCCTCCAACTCTATTTCCCCATGATATATTTCAGTAATGTCTTCCCATCTACCTCTAGGTCTTACAAGTGGTTTTATTCTTCCAGGCTTTCCAACCAAAATTATCTACGAAATTATTTCTCCCATGCGCGCTACATGCCTCGTCCATCTCATACTCCCTCATTTTATCATCCTAACAAATATTTGGTGAACAGTAAAAATTATGGAGTTTCTCATTTATTTTCCTAAGCACCATATTATAAACACCTTTAATTAATGTTATTACCTTAGGGTTAGAACCAAGTTTCACGCCCATATAAAACGGGTAAAATTATAATCTCGTATAGAAGATTCGAACTGCATTTCCCGAGTTTAATTTGATTTAATTTCCTCTTCAGTGCAGTTTTAATTAATTATACGCGATCTCCGATACGAAATTAGTCACATTTTGAAAGGTTTTATTAGCTTTATATTCTGGTGACAAGACATGGACATACCCTTAGATTTTTCCTCACTTACATGCTGTATTCAGTTAGGGGCAAAATAATTTTGTGTTGTAATAATTAACGCTGTAGACCAGTGTTCCGGAACAGTATGCCACCACAACATCGTTTTATAATTATCCTTCCATCTACGCTTAGTTCCTCCAAGTAGCCTTCTTCCTTCAGGATTTTTAAGGAAGGTTTTTCGTACTAATTTCTGAATCGGTTGGAATATTTCTTTGAAATAAATCAAGTTGAAATTAATCATAACTAGTTGTCTAAGTTTTGTTTTGTTAAAATTTGCACTGAATATTTTATCTTGCATTGTGCGGACAGGTCATTTTTAAAAAACTCGTATATAATTTATCATTTGCAGAAGTAACTTTACCTCATACTATTAGCAATTTATCATTTGGTGGAAAAGTTATTTCTTATTAACTGACGTGTCGTGAAACAGGCATTGTGCAAGGAGCAGTGGTCAGCCCACTTTTAAAAACGAGAGAGACAGTGTTTGAATATCGGTAGGTGTGCAAGATCTTGTGAAATTTTCTTTTCATGGTTACTTCGGTATATCAGTCTACTTTCACAAACAGGATACATGTTTTCGAATACGGGTACGTATACAAGTTTTGTTAGTTTCCTGTTTGTGTATTCGTTGCATGAAATGAGCGCATTTGGAACTGGCTATGTTTATCTGTCTGTCTGTCTAATCTAGGGTAGTTGAGGCTAGGCTATGTTTCATTACGCTAGATTGGATTCGGCTAGAATAGATTGTGTTATTTTAGGTTAGGCTAAGCCAGGCTAACTAGATTATGCTAGACAAAGCTACGCTTGTTTAAGCTGGGGTAGGTTACATGAAGTTAGATTCCGAGAGCTAGGCTCATTTATAACTAAAAATTTCAAATAAATTTAATGGAAACTGTGTATTACAGTATGAATTAAACCTTTCTAGTCTTCTTATGGCTACTTTGTTACATCAGAGAGAAGTGGGGTTTTGAAATATACCCAATACCCTCGCCTTTTCCAAAAACAAGCCTGTTTATAACATTATTTCAGAGTTAAACGGCTTTAAATGGTTTTCTTTGTTTTTACTTCTAGTCTCCAAAGTTTTGATATGCAGCTGATGGACTACACAGATCAGAAAACCAGAAAACCATCTTTATTTCTGATAACGTCTCTTTGTTTGACATTTGGATTAGGGAAAAACTTCCACTATTGGCTGTTGATTTTGCTTATGTGACAAATGGCTTCTTTTGAGTTAGACGTACAGTGGAGTTTGACCCTTGGGTCTACTTGAAAAAGTGTTGTTTTAGTGTGCAGAAGGCCTTCCTGAATGTAGCTCATGTTACCCAAACAGCCTCATCGAACCTGTTTGGTTGACGGATTAGCTTCAAAATTCAACCAAAATTTGGGGAAGTTTAATGTGGTCCATCAATAACATAAATGGTAATTACTGTATCCACTTCCTCCTCCACTCAACCTTCTTCGCTTACATCAGCTTAAATTACGCAGTTCGGGTCTCATTTTGACTGGATTGTATCTCCTTCATGGCACTGGATGAATTCTCCTCTGTGGGACTTTGTTGATATCAAGACCTGTAGCAGTTTATACACAAGAGCTGTGCCAAGATAATTATAATTGGTCTCAGGCTTGAATCGTTGTGGGTTTGGGATGGCGGCAAGGAGGGGGGGATGCCTGTAGTTTCGATCCTACGCCATCAGACCCCGTTAACTGAAATGCTTGTTGCAGAGCCGGAGTGCCGTGAAATTGATTGGACGCAAGCAAAGCACAACCACAACGAACGGAAAGCAGCTTTCTGCCGCCTGTGACGTGCATAAAACTTGCTTCGTCATTTTGGTTTCACCTATCTCGAAACAAAATGTTTTAAGCTGTGTAAATCTGTGGTTTTCACGGTGATCCTAATTCACGGTAGTGTCTTCTGGGTATGATAACGAGCATGTCTGTGGTTTATTGAACGACGTTGTAAGTACCTTGTAACTGTTGGATAATGGATAAAAGGAATATTGAAGGAATCAGTTGTTGCATATCTTAAGTTATTAGGCCTATACCGGCATTTATCTGAAGGGGCCGTGAAAAAATGGGTCAAGATAGTTGGTCTCAGTACTGAGATTTTTACCCGGGGCCTTTCTTTGTATGTAGCAGAATTGATAACCAGGAGACCGCGACGTTTGGATATAATATTTCTAAATTATAAAATTAACTGGCGTTTTGGAGGAATTTAGTGTTCCTCTCTTCACATTATATCACTTTGAAGAAGGAAGCATAGTAATGCGTCGAAATGATAAATTTTACCGATGTTTCTTCCTTGATGATTGAAATAATCTCAGGTTGGGTTAATTTTTAAATAAAGTGTAGCATAGTGACTGAATTTCATAGAAACATGTTGTATCCTAGATATAATTTTCCCTGAAGAACAAAGCACCTGTATTATAACATATTTCGAAGGAATAAGCCTAGTATTTTATCATCCCTCGAGAAGCATATAGCAGTTGTTTTTACAAAATGTCGGCAGTTTTTACCATTTCAACGCCGTATTGTACTCGGGACAATGGCTACTTCGATTAACAAGGCTATATCAGTTGCACAGTTTATAAAGCGTCAGGTGATACATGTATGTAAATTGTAAATACGAGAGGAAGTGGTTTATTGTCAGGTTATTCAACGACGTGGCCTCAACTATAGAGGTTACATATTTTCGGACAAGATGAGAAAATAATTGTGAATGGAATGCTCGCAATAATTTGGAAGGAAGCTTTTGTGGCCTGCTTCAAATTGCTCTGGAGACAGAGAGAGAGAGAGAGGAAAATCACGGAAATCGTCAGATTGGATAACCGATAATACGACCAAGGCTTGAACCCTATACCAAAATGCAACTCAGATGGTTTTAATTTTGCACGAACACCAGATGGAAGTGTTGTGGACTTTGAAGTGGCATCCGATTTTGCCTGTTTGTCTAGGGTACTTTGGAAACCTTGTATTATGCACTGTCTGGTTATTGTTGTGCTATTGATGTATCTCACTTTCAGGATACTTGCGTAGAAGCATCCGTGGTGAGACTAGTCGTAATGTCGTGAGGTTAACGTTGAATTAAAAATAAAATTGAACATGTTTAAAAGCAGTTATATTCTCATTTGTGCTTATAACATACCTGCAGCTAGTGGTCAAATCTAGAGGACATATAGCACACATCTGGTCCGGGATAGGTTCAGTTTTGGGCTTTTGTGAACACGGCAATGAACAGACCAGCAATTACGTATTCGCCTACTTAAGAAGTTCAAATGTCAGGGTAATGACTTTTGCTTTCCATAAAAAGTTAGGTTATTTCTTTACAAGCTGGCCAACTATTCTCAAACACACTGATCTACAAAATTATCTGGTTGTTAACTAATTTATTAGCAAGCTAGCCGTTCAGTCATTAAGTAGGTGACGTTATTTTGCAGCGTTGTTATCTGAATAGTTGAGGTGTGTCACTGGTACCATTGCATGGCTTACGGCTGTGTGTCGCATAGGTTTTTCTTCAACTTTCATTTAATAACGTGTGCAGGGTATATATCCCTACAGTTGCGAACGGTTCTGTGGCAAGAAACGATGTTCTTCATTCAAAAGAACGCGTTGATATTTTATTTTATTATTCTACGTCAGCGCCCTCAGAGGTTAGATGATCGCTAGTTTTTTTTTTCTGGATGTATATCGTGTTTAATAAACCGCACTTTTATGTGTTATTAAAATGTTTTTACAGTATCTTTTAATCTGTACCTTGACAACTTGTCAGAAATGGATTTATGTATATTCATTTTTTTTAGTTATGGATGTGGGTGGAAACGAATTATCTGTCTCGAGTAAAGCGTGCTTTATTATAGCTGTCGTAGAATATATACAAATGAGTAGCTCTATTTTTACAGATAACAAGTCTTTTTTGTGTTGTATAGAATTTCTTACGTTCTTTATATGAGAATTGATTGACAAGCGTTAATGCTACTGGTGGTAACAGATGTTGTTACACGTAAGCATTATGTAAAAAGTTGTATTGTGTGATTAAAAAATTGTATTTATTTTTAGTCATTATTTTCAAGGGTAGAGATAACTTATCGGCATAGCCTGTTACGTTTATTGGGGTATTAAGGCAGGCTGGCTTGGACTTTTGCATTATTATGTACTATTTTTATTTATCTGGTACTATTACGATAGTTAAATGAAATACCGGTTTAATGATATGCATGTGTAATGCTTAAAACAAGAAACGTATACATATTTCTTTGTAAGGTAGCCGTAGTTAAAGAGCAATATTACGGATCGTGGAATTTACTTTCTTTAACCCTGTCAAGAACAGCTTAGTTATATGTTAAGGCATGGAAATATTACATAAAATATACGCTGTATCTTTTTATCTTGGGGTGCAAAGGCTATTCATTTTTACACTTAAAATTATTTATTGTCAGGACTTTTTCCATCGTCTATTCTCTAAAACAACGACGTTTCGGAGGCTGGTTCTATCTCCATCTTTAAGTGAGAGGTACTGGACAGTGACAGAGACTAGCTCTATCTAAGGGACCCAACAGAGTAGGTACCTAACACCTGAAGACTGAGACAGAACCAGCCTCCGAAACGTCGTGGTTTTAAAGAACATACGATGGAAAGAGTCCTGACAATGAATAATTTTAAGTGTAAACTACCGTCGTCAAAAACCTTTAGAATTGATTTATTCATTTTTGTTTTCTTATTGTAACATCCAGGTGTTTGATCTCGCAGTGCGTGGGTCGAAAGTTCTGTGATGCAGTGCGCTAGATGATAGCAGCTGTGTTGGGAGCCAGTTTATCTTAATTCTCACAGTTATCAAACCTCACGCTAAAAACGCAAATTTTTTGTCTTGTGTATTCACTGAATGTTGTTTCTGAAGCGCCTACGTCCCAAACAAAATAACTGTCAGAAATCGTTTAACGTACGCCTTTCAATATCGTGGTAATCTCTTACACAAACACACAGTTTCATACACTGAAGAAGAAATATATATATTTTTCATCACAAACTCAATTCTTTTATGTTTTCATTCTGGTGAAGAGAGAAAAATTAATTCGGGAAATCAACATATTCACACAATAGAGTCCAGGTCGTTTTCAAATAAAAAATTAATTTTATATACAAAAAAGAGGAGAATTATTCCCCACTTGTATGTTCTGTGGTTGAAAATCAACATTATTCCGACTTCGTTTAATTTGAAAAATTATAGGTCTACCCTACCAATACTTGTGGATGCGGCAAGAATTATATTACTCATTTATCGATGTTTGTCTACCGAGTTCTAACGTCGTGCATACTTCGCGGTACATGTCAATGTTTCGGAGGAAAATATTGCTTCCATCTTCTGTTCTGCAGATCGTGCAGTATTGTTAGGTTAATAAAATTTTTGTTGCAACGAAAGCCTGCGCTTAAAATACGATACGAAGACTATTGAATGTTGGTATGGAAATATCTTGTAAAACGTTCAAGAAAAATACGAAGAAGGAGATGAGAGAATTTGGAGGAGGATGGTAGGTGGATGTCTGATGTAGCTTTATGGTGTTAACGGCGTTGGTCCTTCGAAATGTACCACCACAGAATTAGTTATTAGGTGGAAAATTACTGACGGTTCGTGGACGTCATGTAGTATATGGGAGGTGGTCGATTATTTCTGTAACTCAGATCCGTAAAGTCAGTTTATTTATTAGGAAGTCAGTGTCATCAAAACTTCTGGCTGACCATTGTGATTCTTGCACGATTAAAATAAGTCATGCTTCTTGGAAGTGTGTCAGATGTTCATTTCTGACACGAAGATAGTCTATTAGATGCTTGCCAAGTATATTTAATATGGTGACTGTAGGATTTGAGGTTTTCACGGCGGTGAATACGAAGATGGCTGTCTTCTGGGTTGTTGGGCAGTGTAGTCTGGTAGAAGTTGACCGACGTACCCAGAGTACCCATTACATTCTTCGTGTTTGAAATTTCTTATAGATTCAACACCTAACCGGATACCTCTATCTTAAGAAAGCCCAAAATATTTTTTTTTTTACTTGTTATTTGGGTAAGCTTCGATAAACACTATTACGGTGATAAAATAATAACAGGTTCGACAGGCGGGACATGGAATGATCAGAAATGCATAATATTTTATCCTGAAATCTTGAAGGAATGTGACGACATTGAAAATGTAAATGGGGAGATAATATCGAAGTTTATTTTTGAAGTAGTGTGAGGTTAGGTTAGAGACCAGTGGAGGTTTCTTGTGAAGAATATAACGCACCTTCGGAATCCATTAAAGTCTTAACAATTTCTTGGCCATTTTCTATATAAGTCTGTTATAATTTATCTCCTTTACTCCATATTTTCTGGGGCAGAAAGTCTTCCGAGAAATATGTATTTTAGTGCTGCCCGAGTTCGGTTTTAAACAGATTTTATTGTATAATAATCTTTAAAAATATATATCCAGCCTTCCATCGTCATAAACCTGTCTCAAAACACACAAATCTTCCAAACGAGATGCCGTTGTACGAGACACGAGGTAGCCTTCAACTGATAACATAAACCACCAAGATTAAACGTTGGTTTTGAAATCATTTTACTGTTACGAGTAGCTGTAGAGTGTGCTTGCAGAGTTTGGTTAAATCGATAATCACGTTTATTATCTATCCTACGGACTGGCTGACCATGAGTCTGCGGTGCTATCGGGTTAATCGTGGATGATATAACAGGCGTCAGAGGCAGGATTGCCAACCGTCAGTATAAAACGCAAAATTCCTACAGTCGGCTTCCTCCCATCCTCCGGCAACATTTATGTATCTCTGTCTCTCTTACTGTGTGCTGCCTCAGTCCATCAGGGGCTGATTGTGTTTCGTATATGGCAATCAAATAACTTTCCATAGAGCTTACATACAGACTGCCATAATTATGTTTGCCTCTCCCCATACAGGGCTATCAAGTGGAGCTTTTATACGGAATGTACAGCCCGTAGTGCAAGAAGGGCATAACTCAGATTCCGTATTGTTACGATATCGTTGTAACGCGAGTTATATAAACACCTGATGCAATTTTCACGAAAGTCAATGCAGTGAACATAACACGGTAATCAAATTTTCTGCAAACGTCAATGTGTCAATAGATTATCCTTTATTTTAATATGATTTGCCTCTCACCTTTCTTGTTCTGAACCCTACTACCGATCTGCACGTGTCTGTCCGTCCGTGTCCTGATTTAATTACATCGACACCAACGGAACTGTTTTGGTGTGCCTTGGTGTGAACAAAGGTGCAACCCGTATTTGATAAGTGCGTTTCGAAAATGAAAAATTTAACAGAACCTAAACGCAAGCTTGCTACTTGGTAGACATATATAGACTTTAACTGAATTTTATAGAATTGTATTGATTTTGTTTGATTCTGCGAGAGATGAGAAATGCATGCAGAATTTTAGACGGAACACAGTATGTCTTCACTTAATTTTAAAGTATGCTTTACATAGGGTCCTAAATACATATTACAGTAATTTACTAATAAAACAAAGAACCAACATGACGGCCCTGACGAGGATAAATAAAAATGTATCTTTGTCTTCTCATATGAAGCTGTTATAGAGTTATTAAGTATTCTGCATTCTTTAACATAAGCGATGAACACATTGTTGGCTCGCCCATGTCTGTCTGTCAGTCTTTCTGTCCGTTTTTCACAGGGTTACTCAACCTGCATGACCTTGGATGACGTTAGTTCAAGAATGAGGTATGACGTAACTGTGAAATCTTTAATGTAATAATAATAATGAAGAAAAAGTAATTCAAATTATTGTAGGAGCAACTGAAACTGTCTCCAAGTCACTCAAAAAATATTTGGCAACATCCCGGGCGAACACAACATTAGGGAACTTCAGAAAACTGCCATTTTTGGATCTTCATACATCATTCGAAAGACGCTCATGTAAAATATGTAATGCCTTATACGAAATCTGTGTAATGCATGTAACACGTATTAAAAGAGAAAATGTATTTCAGAAATAGCTGCTGCACTATGTACCTCAGGGGCAAGGTTTGTCTCGGGTAAACAGAGTAAATACCCTGTAAAATGGTAAAAGATGCAATAATAATAATTTCAAGGGTGGATAATTTAAATGCGTATTAAATGACAACAAAACATTTGTTGAGTAGTTGATCAGATTAGTGTAGCAGTAACATTGCTTATGGAACACGCTCATTTTGTTATGAGATGTCTCGCTGTTGTGAAATGCTCGTGTTCTTTGTTAATGTCATCACTTCTTCCCACGTGGCTTCACCACTTCCATTATCATTAGTATTTCATCGCCACACGTGAGCTCAACATGACATTCTTATCCCACTGTTTAAACTCAGGGCTGTTTCTCTTCGTAACAGACTGCACAGCTGTTTCCTTCAACGCTTTGATGCAGCGTTAACAATATGTACCACATATTTTAAGTGCTTCACACTTTTTCCACAGTGTATTTTTGGGTTTTATTTAAATGTCAGAATTAATAGCGATTATTTTCGTTATTATTCAAATTAGTGATTAAACAAAGTTGATTTTTGTGATGAAGACATATCTTTACATCAGTAAGATCTGAATTTTTTGATGATATTTATACCAAACTTGCTACTGCTTGCTTAAATTAATCAAAATTACCTCCATGTTCTGGAGGTTACAAATGTTATGGTTATATATTATCCATATTATCGACCACTGCTTGATGCAACTAGAAGCTTAAAAGTATTTATATGCTATCGCTACTAATCACCCCAGCGTCGAACTACAAAGTTTTATTCTCGGACCAGCACATGTCATGATAATATTAAAGTCGCGTCTTAGTATGAGTTGTTCTTATTAAGTGGGGCGTTGCAGGTTTATAGTCGAGGGTGAAAACCACGTTCAAGGAACTTTGGAAAGATCTTCACAGACAACGCTTGGTGGTGGCCTGTGGGGTGGCGTTGAAATACACGTTTCTATCGTGTTATTTAGAAGTTTTTGTACAGTACAATACTGGCTTACGAAAGAGGTTATATAGCCAAAAAGATGTAATTTATGTTCAGTTTTGTACGGCAAATCTTCCAGAACTTGAGGGAAGAAATTTGTTAATTTCATTGCGATTTTATGTACGCTAACTTGAAAGAGAATAAGAAAACAGAGAAAGAAGAAAATAATATTAAAACGGATTCCAAAAGAATCTTTCATGCGTGGTCTGGATTAAAATAGCTCAGGATAGAATAAAATGATTGAATATCTTGAACACGATAATGAACATTGACGTATCATAAAATGTGAGATATTTTTGTCATTTAAACAACTATTATTCTGTATTATTTAGCTAGTTAGGTTAGGTTCTTATTACCAGCTTTTGTATGATCTAGTATGTTTCAAGCAGTTCTACTGTGTATAACGTTATATTGCACTAGAAGAATTATTTTAACTGAACGGTTTGAATATAAATCTATTTGTAGGCGTCTTATAGTAGTGTTCAGTTTTGATAGTCATTTTTTGTTCCTTTTATTGCAGATTTGTGGAAAGATTCAGCGCGTGACCTAAGACCTAGGCCTACGTAGGAAGAAATTACCTGAGCAGGTAATCTTCAGTTTCAAAACGTGCAGACTTTCATTAAGAACTCAGCCCTCCCTCGTGTTACCGCGAAACACAAAATGAAAAATCCTTTCATAAGTGTCAAGTAATATTAAGAACAGACTATTATACTAGGATTGAAATTCTGCTATGTTTAGCTTCTGTACTTCTAAAGAAATTATCTTGATCTAACATCGTGGCCGAGGTGTTAGCACAACTCCTTCGTATTTAGAAGCCCCGGGTTTAAATATCGTCCTGGAGATATGATATACCAAGGTTTTCATGGTTTTCCTCAGTCTCCTGCAGATTTTTTCACAGATTAATAAAATGTCAACTCCAGCTTCCTTCCATATCCTTTTGTAGCCATTATTTATAAATCATTCTAAAAATTCTGAGCTACTCACAGCGTCATAAAATAAACAATAAATAAATACACAAGGAAAAAGTCGTCTAACAGCGAAATGGTTTAGTGGGGGAGGGTTTAACAATTAAATCATCCACCAGATATAAATCAGACGAAATGCTACGTGATTTGAACTAATTTGACAATTGTACCGTCGCGATTTCATGATCCTTGAACCTGCCTGAGTGTTACGTAGCAATCAACAGCTTGGGCGGAAAAATTTAGCGCTGTTATCAGCTCTTTATTGAATTTCAAACGTGTATACAGTCCACATACCAGGAAAAAAGCCCTGCTAGGATTGTGATATACGCGGATGCGCAAGATTTCGCGGTGAGTGACGACCCATCCTAAAACCATTCGTTCCACAACCACTGAACGAACAACAGACGACAGGCTTTCATGTGGTATAATGGGTACAGCTTTAAGATAACCTCACAGTGACACAGTGATTTAATATAGAATATTATCGCAACACCCGCAGAACACATTACAGGTGCGTTCACTACACGCTACTCTTAACTGCTTGATGTTTTCAGTCTGTGTGTAGTAGTGTAAAACTCTGACGTATCACACTTCCCACCAATAGCAGCCCTGTAGTCCACTTGATAGTAAACATTCCCCCTGCACCGCCCCAGAAACGACTTCCTCCGAAGGGCTTTTCTCCTGGTCTGTGGACAGTACGTGGTGTCTCAAGGTTACAGATGACAATACATAGAGTAGACTGTCGGCTGAAAGATTGGTCAGGTGATTCACTGGCAGAACGGAGCAGGTGACATCTGACGCGTTACTTGGGTAATGCTGTTTCGAGACGGATATTACAGGGCGCTGAATGAAGGATAGTCAAATCTGATGTCTGTTATGTTGTTTCTTGTTTCAGTACCGCGCAAAACAACTGCTTTAACAAGCTTGTGTTACTATAAAACGTCAAATTCCTGCCCGCAACTTGCAACCCTTCGAATACAGCCCTCGCCCAGAAGCATGCTGTCCCACTTTATCTAGCTTTATCTCTCGGGCCGGCAGAGGGGGTGGCGGTGGTGTTGCCAATTAGAGAGGAGAATGTAGAACCCCCACCTACCACCCCTGACTCCCTAGAAACTGCCTGTATGCGGCAGTTAGATAGCGCAGTCGGTAGACAGGATAATTAGCAGGGAACAGTAATCCTTATGCCGCCCTGATAATATATAGGGGGTTTATAATTAAGGGGTTTACTTACCCCCCCCCCCCATACGTGTCCTGTAGATCTAATACTTCCGTAACTGAGCTTAAAAAATTGAAATATTTCTAAGCTAAAGAATTGCTTTGAGCTTTGGTGTTAAGAATAAATACAGTCGTTTTTTTCAAAGATCTAGACAGATTAAAGAAATTGTTCTGGTATTTATAAATTTGAATTTCAATATAGGTTAATTTCTAGTAGCACATTTATAATTTTTTTTGCATGTTCTTCGCGCGGTAAACATTGTTATAATTAATTTTTACTTGTATGTTTATTTTACATGTAATAGGTGTTAATTAAACTGTCTAATGACTTACGCGTAATAAGGCCAGCTTAAGGAAAAAGTATACATGTATTTTTACATTATATTTTGTGGTTTCATAATCCATAACAAATAGATAAAAATCTCTATTTAAATTGTGTAAATTCTTACAACAAAGGAATGGAAATTTAAGCTGATATTTGGCGCCTTTAACTGAACATTAAAGTATCCCACGTGTAGTTGTTCTGCTTCTTATATCCCTGTGTACTATATTCTGCCCTGATATATCAGAACTAGGAAAGAATAGAGTGGATTATGTGTACAAAGATCTGTTACAGAACCTAATGGAATATGCAAAAAACACGTAATAAAACTAGATGTTTTTCTGTTTTATTTCTTCCACCTTTATCTTACGTTTTTATGTCACTCTTGATTGTCTCTCGTAATGGTACATAACAATAAGATCCATTCATCCCTTTTTTGCTTCTAGAAAGAGAAACAAGTTAGTGGAAATATGGAAGGTAATCCATTGTTATCCGTATTCCCTGGAGATTCGCAGAGAGAGGGGGGGGGGGTCGGGTCCTAACTGCCATTTTCTGAACAGTTTTAAGTTGCAGGACGTACTTAAGTTTAGACAGAAACGAAGTATATGGAATAAATGTGAATATTTCACTCCATGTTCTTCGTAATGGATGCTACGTTGTACGTTTTTAATGGCTGGTATTTAGCTAATATTAAATAGCTTGTGATAATGGCGTCACTTTAAACTTTGTTTGCTGCAAGACAGAATGGCTATCGCTTTAAATTGTTTTTCAGTTTGAGGAATGATCAAGTCCTTGTAGTAATTATTAAGTTTGCTTTTACGTTGTAGTTTTAAAACTGGATTCGCATATAATTGCGTTGTGTCTTCAGTTAGAAGAGAAACTTAGGTATCATTATTGGTAATGGGTTTCTTAAACTTAAAATGTTAGGCAAATATCGCTTCTTAGAAACTGTTTATCTGTCATTAGACAATGTTTAGTGCTTGTGCGCAAAGATTATTATTGTAATAAAATGAATACGAATCATTGGTGGGGCATATAGCATGCATTGGAGAGGTAAGAAATTTATGACCGAAAATTTTGAAGGAAAGAGACCACTTGGAAGACTTAGGTGTCGATGGAAAATAATATTAAATTTTATTTTATATGCCAGACTGGGGTATACATTAATCCAGTCATGGTAGGTGCCATTGATGGGCTGTTTTGAACATCGGGTTTTATAAAATGTTTTTACTGGGTTAAGGATTCTGCTGGAGGGTGCGTTGTCGTTCTAAGTTGATTGAGAATGAGTTGAAATTTTGTGTTTTTGATATTAAAATGAGTTTGTGTAGTAATTGGCATAGTGAATCACGACTATCTGTTTTAGCTGTTGGCAAGGCATTGTTCTGTGTCATTGCCGGAGAAGAAATTAAACGGTTTGTATCGCAGTACACCCGGGTTATGCTTAATTGAATGTGTGTGAATAAAAATGTCACATGTCAAAGGCAAAGCTACGTAATTTAGGATATTAACAGGGGGGGGGGGGGGGGTCGGGTCCTAACTGCCATTTTCTGAACAGTTTTAAGTTGCAGGACGTACTTAAGTTTAGACAGAAACGAAGTATATGGAATAAATGTGAATATTTCACTCCATGTTCTTCGTAATGGATGCTACGTTGTACGTTTTTAATGGCTGGTATTTAGCTAATATTAAATAGCTTGTGATAATGGCGTCACTTTAAACTTTGTTTGCTGCAAGACAGAATGGCTATCGCTTTAAATTGTTTTTCAGTTTGAGGAATGATCAAGTCCTTGTAGTAATTATTAAGTTTGCTTTTACGTTGTAGTTTTAAAACTGGATTCGCATATAATTGCGTTGTGTCTTCAGTTAGAAGAGAAACTTAGGTATCATTATTGGTAATGGGTTTCTTAAACTTAAAATGTTAGGCAAATATCGCTTCTTAGAAACTGTTTATCTGTCATTAGACAATGTTTAGTGCTTGTGCGCAAAGATTATTATTGTAATAAAATGAATACGAATCATTGGTGGGGCATATAGCATGCATTGGAGAGGTAAGAAATTTATGACCGAAAATTTTGAAGGAAAGAGACCACTTGGAAGACTTAGGTGTCGATGGAAAATAATATTAAATTTTATTTTATATGCCAGACTGGGGTATACATTAATCCAGTCATGGTAGGTGCCATTGATGGGCTGTTTTGAACATCGGGTTTTATAAAATGTTTTTACTGGGTTAAGGATTCTGCTGGAGGGTGCGTTGTCGTTCTAAGTTGATTGAGAATGAGTTGAAATTTTGTGTTTTTGATATTAAAATGAGTTTGTGTAGTAATTGGCATAGTGAATCACGACTATCTGTTTTAGCTGTTGGCAAGGCATTGTTCTGTGTCATTGCCGGAGAAGAAATTAAACGGTTTGTATCGCAGTACACCCGGGTTATGCTTAATTGAATGTGTGTGAATAAAAATGTCACATGTCAAAGGCAAAGCTACGTAATTTAGGATATTAACAGAAAAAAATAGCAACCATGGTAACAAAATGTATCATTCTTGTCAACTGCTGTTTGAGAAACAATGCTGTCTAAATTAATGTAAACAGTTTATCTTCACTTTGTTGGAAGTTTCGTTTATATGACGTATGTCACTTTCGTTCTGACGCATTCTGTTACTCCAGTGAGACCAGCCCCTTGTGTGTATAAAGTCAGTGCTGTGGGAAATTCATTTAATTTCGCAAGGACTTATTGATATTCACGGAGGAGTTAGAGCAATATGAGAAACTGTGAAGTCCTAGATGAGAAATTAAACTAGAAGATGTTATTCCATAAGCAAGCGAGGGCACAAATATGCGTCTTTTAGAAGATTAATAGACTTATTTTTAATGAAATGTGAATGTCCTCTGGAAATGCTATGTATTAATTGCTTTGACTCATGATGTAAAGAATTTAAGATATTATTTTAGTCGTTTCTCGGTGAATATAACTTAAGCTCATGGTTCTACTTTATACTAACACGACATGCATACTATTATAATAATATGAGCCGGGATAGCGCAGTCAGTATAGTGACTAGCTACGGGCTGGACGACCGGGGTTCGATCCTCGACGGGGGCAGAGGATTTTTCCTCTAGCCTCTGCGTCCAGACCGGCTCTGGGGCCCACCCAGCCTCCTCTACAATGGGTACCGGGGTCCTTTCCCGGGGGTAAAGCCGGCCGGGGCGTGATGCTGACCACTCACCCCCATCTAGTGCCGAGGTCAAGGAAGAGAGGAGCTATACCTCCTCTCACCCCAAACGCCTACATGGCGTATAGTGGGACAAACTTTACTTTACTTTACTTTTACTACTATAATAATAGTACTAATACTATTAAAAATAATAGGTTGACTGGCTGGCTAACTAAAAGTGTCGAGTTAAAATAGCTGGTAGACTGGGTTAGATATAAGCTGGGTATTGTCAATACACTTCTTGAAGATTATTACTGTGCCCTACCGAATTAACTGTAGGGTGAATCTGAATGCAGTAGTCACGGTTGATTTATTTAACGACGTTTACCAAATGCATGTCGTGTAGCGTCGAATTGTAGGATGGTTGTGAATAAATCGGAGTGGATGTCGAAAAAGAATTTGTAATCTGTTTAAAGGGGCTGTCTTAGCATTGTCTCTGAGGGGATAGTTAAAT
>NW_019059553.1:917576-1000568 GCF_000696155.1 Zootermopsis nevadensis | reverse complement strand
CCTAAGACCTCCCGAATACAAAGCACGGGTGGTTACCACTAGTGTTACATTCGGTAGAAATATTGTTCGGTGCATTTTCGTGGGGTCTAGGTAAAAAGCGTGATGAATCTGAATTACGAAAGCTGGTCACATTGTCTGAATTCGATTTGGATAATTCTCAAAATGGAAAGCATGAATTCTGAAACTGTACTTTAACTATTTGGTATATAGAAGGGAAAATTAGGTTACAGTTCTTTGGTCAGCCCTGTTTTGAGTGTCCAAACGTGATATATAGGACATTGTAACTGGTATGATGAATGAAACAAGGTTGAATGATTTCTCACGGCATCCTCAATAGACCTCGCATGTCTTTTGTATGACTATTAGAGCCATAAAGTAGCTTCTCTTTTGCAATTTACATCTCTAATTGTTGTCTACTGACTCGTACTGAGCGATGAATAAGGACCTCCGCCAGTCTGGTTTAGTTTTTGGTCCATCCACACTTCAATTCTTTATTCTTAAATACGTGTTAAAGAAGTGTATAAGCCTCTTACTTAGAACTTCTATCAAAAGGTGATTCTGTACCTACTGAAAGCCGATGTAACCTTCGTAGTAAAAACTGGTCTTACTCTGAAGTTTTAATAAAAGGATTATGATCTGAAATGGTTAGACGACAAAAACTTAAAAGGGTGGTTGAAGGTTGGTTTAGGAACTTGAAATGCGTTTTCTTTAGACGTATACCACCAACTGTGGTTATCCTGGGTCCTCCTTTGTGTTAAAGGCAGGCAAGTTCTTTAAGAGTCGGCTTGGCTGAGGTTAATTTGCACAAGCGAAACGTCTATTAAACCTCGCAGCCTGTACGCGTCTTATGACCGGTCTTGATTTTTAATTTTGGTTGTATTTAACGACTGTTTTCCATTTCTATGGGCTACGGCGTTAAATGAGCTAAGGCACTTCCATATTTAATGATCTGTATTCTTACTGTGACCATTCTTAATCCAGAATTCAACACAGTTTTCAGTTGTTTTTATTATATGTAACGTGGAATGGAGAGTAATTAAGAATGTAGAATAAAAAAGGGCTTGGAAGGAAGAAGTCTAAGTAAAATGATTTTTTTTACAACTGATATTTAAATTCTGGGTGGGTTACAAAAGAAAATCACGCGTACACCAGATTAACAAAGTTTATTATTTTTATCCTTATGTAAACAACCTTAATGTAGTAGTCTTTTGAGAATCTAATAGTAGCTCAGCTAGCCAGTGCCCTTATTCTGTTGGAATCTGAAATGTCATGACGGTATTTGTAATATCTCTGTTGGGCTCTGTCCAGAGCTGAATAAATCCAATCTACGCATTCGTATATTATTTATAAAGATCTATTTTAATATTATCCTCCCGTCTGCTCTGTGGTCTTCGAAGTGGTTTTTCGACAAAAGTTATATATGCGTTTTGTTTTCTAAACCATGTGTGGTGTATACTCCATACTTAATTTAATCGCCTTTATATTATTTTTTGAACATTACAAATTATGAGGCGTCTGATTGCGTATTGTTCTCTGGCCTTCCTTAACTTATTCTCTATTTGTTCCAAATATTCTCCACGACAGTCTGTTCTCAGGTGCTTACGATATATGTTCTCACCTCTTCAAGAAAGATAATTTCAGACGTTTACAAATCAACAAGTAAACTTATCGTTTAGTATATTTTAATCTTTACATATTTAGGTAGGAGACAAGCGAACAAATATTTCTATGTGAATAGTAGTAAGCATTACCCCAATAATTCGAATTTAATCGACTCTTTGTGTGTGTGTGTGTGTGTGCGCGCGCGCTATTCTGATTTTTTTGTGTATTTCACAAATACTTGAACTCTATGTCACATTTTCGAAGGATTTATTAAAAAAATTTATACATAATTGTGTCCTGCATTCTGGTGATTTCATCTTAACTGGCCAAATAAATTATTATCAATACCCATGTAATCTATAACACAGGAGGCGAAATGTACGGGAGTTAAAAGAACATATGAAAGGTTAGGTTATGTTAGGTTAGGTTATGTATGACATACAAGCTTGATTAAGAGATGCATTTCTTTTTTATCGTTATTTTTCGACATTTTCCTCTCTCCTCAAGTCTTTGTCCTTATTTAAATTTTACCTGTCTTTCGAAATGTTCGTGTCGATACATCGAAATACGACCTGGGTTTTGAATCCCGACCGTTAGGGGTGAACCCGTTGTGTAGGAAACTTATTATTTCGAAAGCCTGTTATTCAGTATAACTTTCCTATGGAAATAAACCTGCCTTCGTAACAAGGAGACGTTAAGTAATGAAACTTGTATTCGTGTATGAACAAGCCTCTACTTTGTGTTCGTGTGAACGAGACTTCGAAGGTCTATTATTCCAGCAGCAGTTTCTGGACTTGGTCCATTCAGACACCAAACACTATAGCAGGTAGAACTACAGCAGGGCATGGGACGCCTGTTTGTTACGCTCCCTAGTGTCCATCTAGAAACACGCCACGAGCTTCTCGCATTGCCGTCAGAATTTGCGCCGTCAAACTTCATGCTAAAAACCTCTTAATCACTTGTATTGTGAAGTTTGCTTCGTATAGTAAAGAATTTGAGGCTTTCAGAGCCCAATATCGTATTCTGGTAAATGTTTACCGACGTGCTGCATTAATCGGTATTATTCTTATTCTGATTTCAATATTTAACTGACTTCTATTTGTTAGTATTGTTCAAATCTGTATTTACATCATTGAGTTCTACAATGTAAAAATTAATTCACCAGTAAAGTGTTTTAAACATTTTAGTGGTTTTCTTGATCATGTCGAGTCTAATGCTTGATTTTAAACTCCTAAAAACTGTTTTATTCTTTATTCTTTCCAGTTTATCATTGTCATATACAGTTCGACGATACATAACCTATGAAGATTGAAATAGCGTCGTTGAAGCCCAAGAATCAGTCATTCCGTCCGTATGCCCCGTCAAGATTAATACATTTTATTTATGTTGATATTTGACATTGTGAAAATTCGTTTCCCTCACTATTCGCTGTTACAAACGTACACATGTCCATGGATCGTACCGCGCGCGGCTTGTCAGTCATATTTTAATTAAGTTGTTTTATTCATGCCGCTTGTAGCGCTGCAGGCAAACAGACTGTGATCGGTGATGAAGGTAGATTGTGCTGTCATATTCATATTTGAATTTTTAATTTGCTTTACTTTTCATATTTATTCTCTATCAATTATCTTAGCTCTGGTGTTTTATAATTGTAACGCAATTGTCAAATGTACATATTTTTTATTTACATATGGCATACTGTTTTTTATATATTTCACAAAGGTAGCTGAAAGATGAATATAATAATACACGTGCGTCTTAGTTGAATATACGTATTGTGTAGTTAATGTATTTGTTATTTTAGTGAACTGCTTCATATTAAAATATTATTTAAGTTTTAGAAATCCATTACACTGCCATTTGTACTAATGTTCTGTACAGTTGTGAAATATTTAATTTATACTGATGCTTTGAAAGCCTTTACAGGTCCTTAGAATGAATTCAATTTTACCCTATTGTTACAGTTTTATTACTTTGTCAATTTTTACATAATTTATACTGGTTTTGTAACAAAATTTACCATTTTAATAACATACTAACTAGCGTTTAAGTTGACAGATTCAGATGCCATGAGGTGAAGTTTCGGAGCTCAAAATGACACCTATAGATGTTACAAAATATATCGTTTTTACGTAACTTTAAAATTTGTTTTGTGGGTTATAAAGTTTTTAAACCAAATTAATGTACTGCTAAATTTTGGATGTAATTCGGAGTAACATTTATTGTTTACGAAATATACATTGACTTAATAAAAATAACTTCAGATTTATGATTAGAAATTTCTGTTTTATCACGGAAACGTAAAGATATTTTTTCACTAAACTAGACGTTGTAAGCTTTTTAACCACCCCTGGACTTCTGTCATCCCCTAAACTGCATGGCTACATATAAAGCCTTGTCATATGCACTACGCTGCACTTGGACACACAATGGACGGCTGGCTCTTCATGCATCAAGCCCCTATATGCTGCGGTGCACAACAATGGCTGCCTCTTGTACCCGTAACTCAGTAACGACAATCGGATGAACAAGTGAGCATCGCAGCTGTTTCCACCATATCAAACCGTGGAGTCACTCTTTTCGTATTGTTTTGTCCCGGAGATAAAATCCTATTATTAATGCGATGTTTCTGTCATATAAAAAGAAACTTTTCAAAAAAAATTTGTTTATTAAAGAATTTCGCTATGTTGGTATAGACAGTAAACATATAACATTTTAATTTTTAAAAAAATTGAAGCGTTTTGTTTTATATTGTCTTGCCTTAGGAAATACGGAATTAAAATAGACATATCAAATAAATGAAAAGGATTAAATTGTTTCGAAAAGATAAATTTTAAAATTAGCCATCATGTACAAATATGGAGTAAAGAAAACATTTCAAATTAATGAAATGGATTAAGAAATTGTTTTTAAAACAGACCAGAATATTTTTCTAATTATCTGTCGTGTGTGTAAGATAAAGCGAATCTTAATTTTGGGTCTCTCTCCATGGTTTTTAAGGATTTCCGTTCGTGTTTCTGGATCTCTTTGAAAAAAACAAGCCCATCTGGTCAGGATGTATATGTTATTTGAAGAGATTAGCAAAATAAGTCTCTCTCGGCATTTCTCAACATTTAAAGCTATCTGTTCTCTTTTAAATGTTGTTCTCGTGTGTTTTATTGCCCAAAAAGTCGTTATTTTTTTTGTTTTTATCGTCTAAAATTAAGACTGCAGTCTCTTGCTGTTTTATTGTTTTGCGTGAGTAATGTATTATATCACCGAAAGACCTTGATTACCTGCGATGTCATTTCGACTTAATACTATCGATAGAATGTTTATTAATTTTCCCTTGACCATCTGCTGGATAAATGGACAGAACTCACTCAGAATTCCTGACGGACGTCGGAGACCTAGGTGTAGATACTAGAATATTAGAACGGATCTAATAGGGTGGAATGGCGCGTAGTGGATTCATATGTCTCATTATAGGGGTCAATGGCGAAGTCTTATGAACATGGTAAAGGGTTTATAAAGAAATATCTAATGTAGCTGAGCGACCATTAGCTTATGAAGAAGGAATTTAGCTCCGTCAGGATGGCCTATTCTTAAAGGCGTCTTTAGTTCGATACTGGAAAATCGATTCATATAAATTACCTTCGCATTACGCCATTTTTATTAGTAGTAATATTAGTTTATCTCCATCTATGAGGTGTTTTGAAAATCTCATCAGTAGTTAGGCTTTAAACCACGTAATATTAAAAAAAATGTAATCTGTGTATTAATACATAGTATAATGCACAGTGCTTTAGCAGAGACAGCTGTACACTATTCAGTAACACCCAACACATATTTCAAAAGATTAAATGTTTATAAAATTCCGTGATTATATAGGCGATTTTCTGTTAGCTCCATTTTCACAAGTTCGGAACGTTGATAATAGGGAATTTCTAGATAAAATGAACAGTGTAATATGTGGATGGAAATAATCTGGTATTGCTACATCGCTTATCTCCAAAATGGAAACTGGGGATATTAATGATTCGTGGTGAATGAACAGCGTTTCATCAATTACTGTCCTATCATAAATCAAGCATGTACCATGGTTGTGATACCCTGATATTTGCAGGTCGTTACATCCAGAATATTAAATCAAACATAAAGTAAAATGAAACTAAATTAGTACTAAGTACACAGAGCTCATCTTATGTTCAAGGAAATAGTTTAACATTTTTATTTAATGTTCTGCGTGATGACACCATTTAGTCTTATAGTGGTTACTAAAATATCGGAGGAACCTATCACCTTCATATTTAGAGTATAAGGTAAAGTCCATATTTTCATCCCAGATATTGGTAATCACATCTGATAATACGCCGCGTCCTGTTCCAGAAGATTACAATCCAAAGTATCATCGCTGAGGAATAGTCGAGTCTCATAAGTCAGATTGATTAAAGCATAGTAGATTCCATGCTGATTATTTATTTAGTGTTCTGTCTGACGACAGGTCCATATGAACAGGATCCTTCCATCCTTTTCTCAGACTGGGACCTGTTCATATACGTTCTTGGCAGATGATCCAGAAGTGGTTTGCCATTGCCTTCTTCTGTGTGTGAATGGAGTAATTGTTGGGATGCCACGGAGGAAAACTCCGTGTTGCCTAGACCACGGCCTTGCCCAACACAAGTTATAAATTCGGGCACCGCCGGGAATCGAACCCGAGACCCCCCAGGATTACAAGGCCAGCGTTCTAATCGCTAGACCACCTCATCTTATTATTCTTATTGTTCTGTCTGACGACAGGTCCATATGAACAGGATCCTTCCATCCTTTTCTCGGACTGGGACCTGTTCATATACGTTCTTGGCAGATGATCCAGAAGTGGTTTGCCATTGCCTTCTTCTGTGTGTGAATGGAGTAATTGTTGGGATGCCACGGAGAAACCGGGAAAGCCCCAGGAGGAAAACTCCGTGTTGCCTAGACCACGGCCTTGCCCAACACAAGTTATAAATTCGGGCACCGCCAGGAATCGAACCCGAGACCCCCAGGATTACAAGACCAGCGTTCTAACCGCTAGACCACCGTGGATTTCCATGCTAATTACAATATTGAAAAGATGTGCTCCATTACTTTGAGGGTTTGCTTGCGTATCTTATTTGTTTCGATGTTCATCTGTTAGGGATGTAGATGTATTGCTGTAAACCTGTTCGTACTTTAGACACGCTGCTTGAAAACTAGGAATTGATTGTACTTGCTTGTTCTTAGATGTCCTCTTAGATATAGAAAAAAAAATTCTAAAGGAACAAATTATTTAGATCTTAACGGAATCAGTGTTTCACATGTGGCGGTATTTTATATGGTCTATTTTCAGTGAAAAATTATAAATTTTAATCTGTAAAACCATTACTTTTGTTTGACAAATAAGGAACAAATGTTAATTTTTATCAAAATCCGTTCAGTATTATATGATATTATATACGCGGGCGGACATATCACCTTATATGCCTTTATTTAATGAATTTTGTGCAGTGAAGGAATAAATACTAGTACAGATTGTTTCTTGAATTTTATATCACTGGCCATAATATTCAACTTCAGTTCATGCCCCGAAAGTGATCATATGTTTCCTAACGAGGAACCATCATGTGTTTACTTTGATTAATTACGGATATGGAAAATAGTGTACGATAATGTTCTGTAAATCTTTCTTTACGGTACCATTAGCACCAGGTACTGTAGACAGATATAAACACTTCCTATAATGTTTCATGTTATTGAAATGAACCTTTTTTTTATTTCTGTGACGTGTTTGGTTTTAATGTACGTCTACATAAAAATAAATATATTCTGATGGTATATTGTTAGGATACATTGTGTTTACATATCCTTTGTTACAATACAGCACATACACTTTTAAGGCTTAACCTTTTTTTACGAAAGCGGCTTGTATCTCCTACGCTTATGTTTGTTTAATAAACCTCTGATTGTTTTAATTCTAATTTAAAAACCATTATGCTTCCACCTGCTACGGGATGAAAGAGTACCATGGTGCTGACAATGGTTAAATTAATTCATTATGTCTGGTACAGCATTCCGGTGGGGAAGATATTGCCGATAACCATCAATACCGGACAAAAAATGTTCCTCGAATGTTGTCGCATATTTTCTAACTATACAAACATGGCTAGCTCATAGTAAATGCTATTTTCAATGTTATCATCGTCAATATGTGTGTCTTTTTTCGTGTTTTTTTTATCTTTTCGCATGTTTGAATTGTTTTGCTATTATCGGAAATAACGAGGGTGTTTCATGTCCAAAATTCTATTGTCTAACTGGGGTATAACCATTATCAGCACTTGAACAACATGCATTGCGGTTTGCTGTAATAGATTATAACATTCGTTTTTGAGGACATGACTGAGTTATGTCGCATCTGCTGTAATTTTTGTGTTATTACAAGTAAGCGTATTAAAATTCGTGTATTAGATATCCATATGATATTCTTTGTTTGCATTGACGGAAACTCAGATATAAATGTTATTTATGTGATTAAGTTTAGCGCCAGACCTCAGAACAATCATAATATAAAAACAGCTAATAGGTAATTAAGAAGAAAGCGAAGAAATTAGGGTAAAACGTAGTTTTATCTCGTTCTGAGCTAAGCATCATTCCACGCAGATGAATGCGACCGATGGGGAGGGGGGGAAATTTGGTAAATAATGATCACTTAAGAAAAATGCAAGAGAAAAAATTAGTGCAAAGATTAAAAATTATTTGGAACAGGCATTTAATCTGAAGTTCATACTCGTTATGAAATGTTTTCAACATAAATATATTAAAAGAATTGTTAACTGAATGAGATATGTATCTTTGACCGGTATTGTTCACCTTTAGGGATAATAAGGGAAACTGCTTTATGTTCAGTTTGTCACTTAAGTAAACAGGACAATGAATATAACGTGGTTTGTGTTCAAGTAAAAAGCGTATAGCTTATCTTACAAATTTTTACACATCTAAAATTATCTTAAAACACAGATTCTTAGTTCATTCACCTCAGATATTCGAGACAAAAGAATTACGTCATGAAAGCACATAAAAAGTCAAATGTTACGGTAAATGAACCAGAAACAGATGGCGAAATTCACTTTTGTATTTGATTGAATCAAACGGTAGGTGGCAACACCGGTTGAAAGCATCTGTTGTCGTTTGTCAGGAAAGTTCCTTACGTGGCCCATTGACCGCCATTGACCGTCAAACCTGTCGACTTTACTGCGCCAAAAAATCCCTGTTATAGACCTGTGTTATATTTGCTCGTGATAGTTTATTATAGTTATTTGTGTTATGACGCTGTAAGCCGTTTATGCACACAGGTACCACCATAACCGCATGGGGAGGGTCTGATGGTCATCATGCGGTTTATCGTGTACACATTGCATCCTGGCGAATATGAATACCAAGTGACCCCCATGGACAATAAGGGCCATCTGCCCCCCCACCCACCGACACATTTTATCGGCATCCCGCGCGTTATGAAACATAGGCGTTCTGTGGTAATTCTGAGTAGAGTGACCTATCTTGCTACTGTCTTATATTGGTATTAGTGTGTGATATTGAAGAAGCAGTTACTCTGTAAGATATTTATTTGTACTCAACAGAGACTCTGTATGTTAATTTTAGTAGTGTTACGCACTGAAAGCGAAATACAGAAATTGATTAATCTTGGTGGGTTACGTTTGGATCTGCATGTTTTATTTTAGAAACTGTTGAACATGTTTGTCAAGATGGCTGTCTTCTGGGTTGTTAAATTTCTTGAAACATTTTTGTGGTTTTAAAAGTAAGACCATGATTAAACTGAGGACGACGGAAGATGTGTTTTCCATAACAGTTTCCAGTGGATTTTTCTTGAACTTTTTACCTATCTGGTCGAAAAGCTTCTAGTGACTGGCGCTGATAGCATTAACATTCACATCTAGTTTGATAACTCATTCTGATACTTCAAGTACAAAATTTATAGTGCATTCTTTAGTTTATTTCAACTGTCTAGAATATTCCCGTATTTTTTACAGCCTGTCCGTTCCGTCAATGCCCTTTCAGTATCTGTGAAATAGGTCTATATATCTTTAAAATATAACCTAAACTTTCAGTGTCGTATATGAATCTCGTTGGTTATACATGTAGTAAATCTATAAATTATCCAGTAATATGGAATTCTGCTGCCAGTAGATTAATTTATTGAAGAGTTTAAACTTTAAACGACTTTTCCTTCAGACTTTTTAGATTTCTGTGCAGTCAACCGACTTCGTGCCAAATTACGTGGATGGACAAAATGGTGGATTCATATCTTTACTCCTGTCGAAATGCCGTTAGAGTGCAGGTTATGATTGAAACCATCCTCGGGTTTGTGTAAGAAAAGACGTCACAAACTTTGAGCATAAAATTGGTGGCTTCGTAGTGAACGCAGCGTAAAGAAAATTGTGAGATTAAGTATACGGCTAAAAATGAATCAAAGCTTTAAGAATGGAGGTGAGATTTATAGACGGACGTACATGTGAAGAAGATAATGTCGAGCTTTTGTTATAGAACAATTGGACTGAAGACTTTTCAAGTATTCTGACGTTACACCACACATTTCTTGACAATTTAATATCCGTAATACAGGCTTTATTTAAATTTCTGAAGATGTAATTTAATTTATTTTAATTTAAAATTAAATTCGGATGTTGGACTAGAATTTGAGCATCCAAGGTTTAGACTGAATCCGAGTCATCTTTGAAGTGCATTTAATTTAAATTAATATAAAACCATCAGGACCAAATTAAAGCATTTCTACCCTCTTGTGTCTTTTTATTACGTCCTATATTTTTTATTTCCCACAAAGTTTTTTTTAAGTTTACTTTATTTGTTATAATTTTAAAATTATCGGACTCCGTTCTGCTTTTGACCCAGCGTGATTCCCAAATGTTGGTTGGGTACTATAGAGAATCTGAAAGGTTGAAATATCAGAATGTTTCGTGGATAGAAATGTGTTGTCGTGACAAAGTGAATGTATCGAAGCATAGCATAGAATATGTTTGAAAGCCATTGACAGTAATAGTCAATAATTCACAATTCACAGTTGTCTCGCTGCTATACAACTGGCGAGGTCTCCACACAAAAATCTTCGGAGTTCTGGTGACGTCATTTAGAATCTAGTCGAAGCTCTCTGAAGCCTGCGCACGCAGCCCACTGACGTCACAGCGGCCGGAGACATATCGCGGACGATGCGTGTCTTGTGTGATGCAAACCCTAGCAACATCCTTGGCAAATACTCTTAACAATACTTTTGTCAAATTACTTTTAAATGTAATAAATGTTTGAATCTCACAAAATTTGAAGCTGTTGAATGTTTTTGGTCGTTCGGAAACATATATTGGAGAAACATAGTAATATAATTAGTATAAAGTCCCAGCTGACGGTTAGAAATCGATATTGGCAGTGAATGTGTGAAAATAATTAGTTAGAAAGTTGAACGAATATTTATTTTCTTGATAGAGGAAGATGTTAAACTGTGATAATATAAATTCATTATTTAACACTATTTAGAATAGTCAAATATTTGCAGTGTGAAAAATCTTTTTTTTTTAAATCAGGCTAATCAAATTTTTGTCAGCTTCGAGTGTGCGGGTCTTTCAAATGTTTTCCCCTGCTAAACTTTTCTAATTTAACTATCATTCCCCTCATTGAAGTCCAAGCAAACATTAGTAGCTACCCTTCGTTTTCCACTCGCATTATAGCTGTTCTCTGTTGTCCACATCTGGTATGGACGCGAAGCGCCGTGAAATTAGGCAACCCAACGTGCTCCTGTGTATGTTGGGGAGCTCAGCGTCACGTCATACGTGGGAGGGGTGTATAAAGGCTATAAAGTGCAGCTGTGGACCAGCCCGATAGGCGACTGGTATTTAGCGAGACATCGATTAGTTTCAGGGAGGAGAGGGTTGTTACAACACTAGCGGTGACTGTATGCCCAGAAGAATGAACAAACAGTAGACATCCGATCCCCTGAAACCGTTCAACCACCACCCATCCTCCAAGGTTTTATGAGGTAATTTTAACTTTAGGGAAGGTTTACAGTTCATTTAAAAATCCGTCAGCTTTGCTGTAACAGTAAAGCTTTATAGCTCTAATGGCGGAATGAAACAAGGGGACCTTAAAATATAGGGGATATTGAATACAAGTTAGCGTACAGAATTTCATTTGCTTGCGACATGTGCTGCGTTCTACAAGTACCATGCACGATGTTGATAACTTCCTGTGGGCTCAACACTGGTAGCGCGAGATGTAGGCTAATGTTATACCATTTATGACAATGTTTCTTTTCCTGATTGCCTTTGTTTCCGGTGGATCTACTGCTGTATATGTTCTTTTCCGTTGTTTGTTGCAGTTTCATTAGCATTCGACTGTACGATTATGGTATTAAAGAGAAAAAAAGGAATATTAAAAACGTGGTATAAAATTTGTTCATTAAATGAACTGGTTGGAACTGATTTTTCATGAATTCATTCGTATCAGGTACTATATGTAACGTCTGGCTCAGAGAGTCCGGTTGGGACTGTAATGAAAATAACGTAAGTGTTAGAATCTGTAAGTCCAAAAGTTTTCGTTCACTAACTAACTGTTAGTGTCTGAAGAGGGTCTCCATTCCACGTAGTTGTTGGTAAAACGTTTAAAATCAGGTTTGTAGTTTTTAAATTTCAGATTTGTGAAATACGAGCCAATTTAAAATAAAATTTGATTTCAAAACATCACTCGTATAGTTTCAGAGGAGGGTCTGAATTATAATAAAGAGATAAGAGGAATGTATGAAAGTTGCTATATACCCTGCCTATCTTACCACTGATATTTGTTGAAGTAGGTCTACGGATTTTAACGTTCTACATTAGGAAATTTTTTCAGTGTATTGTTGTTTATCCGGTCCAGATATTCTCATCATTGTCCTACTTTCGGATATCCTCAACATGTTTCCTGCCTTAGTTTAAGATGACAAGTTTCACACGTATACAAAAGAGCAGGTAGTATTATAATTTTATGCATTTAATGTAAAATAATCAATCATTTACTTCTAACTAAAACAGTTATTTTCGTCTGTAATGGATAAAATTCCTCTACGTTTCTAGTCAAGTATGTGACTGCATTAAATCTGATAGGGTTAATTTAAATTAGACTGTTGGATTGTGTCCTTTGTTATAATGTGTATTTTGTTATACAGGGTTATTCATAATTCCCTGACACTTTACAAAAATCCCTAGACTTGAATGGTGCAATGGATGGTAACGTAGGACATGCCGATAGAAAGAGAAACTCTTCGAGTTTGTTTATATATAGATCAATTCAGTAGTTCTGAGATGTGTACCAGCGGATGGACACAGACAGATATAATTTACGAACTTTATTAATTATTAAGACATCGTGATAATTTTCACTGTGAGAACCAGAAATCTGACGTCATCCCGTCCGTTGACCCTTATTAACAACGTATGAGAGATCCTTGCTGTGAAATAATGGTATCCGGACCTCACCCTACACATTTTTATCGCAAAAAACATTTTAACATTAGGATTTAACTGATGTAAAAGCCTGGAATTATCATCTATGCTGTATATTCATTGCAGTTGTGAATTTCAGTTAATTAGGCACATCAAGTGTAATTACAGTTATGTACATGACAACGTTTAGTGTGGACAGTCGTCAGTTATTTTAATCGTGATTTTCATTCTCATACTATGCAGTAAACTTAACTCGTGAAAAGATGTCGTAATAGCTTCGTATGAATTTCAAACAGTGGCATGCATTGTTAATTCAGACGAGAAGAAAATAGGCCTTATTGTTGTAACATTGTTTAATATAATTAATTGAGTTTTAAAAGTATATATATATCCTATAAATAGTGTTTGATAATTCTTATTCTGTTTTATACGACATTCTAATAATTTAACTACGAATGGTGCAGTCTGAAAGATAACGATGCGATAAAATTTTAGCAGCTGAAAGCATAATTGCTTTTATATATGTTTCCGTTACATTAATGAGTGTAGCCGGGAAATATGGCGGAGATAATCCTATGGAGTATTTTGTTCGATTCAGGACAATCTGTGATATTTCTGCTTCCTTTTCCTGTGATGTCGGGGGAGTAAGAATATCTATGGCTGCTTTTAAAATCATCTGTAGTTCCATACGTCCATACATTAACAATGGAATGAAAACTTTTTAAATCATTTGAGAAATTGAATTACGTTATAATCTGTATAAATGCGTGCCATGTTAATAAACGCCATTGGTGTTATCCGTATTGCTAAAATGAAAGATAGAACAATAATTCTGTTTAATCCCTAAAATGAGAGGTAGTGTCAAAAAACAAAATTAATTACTTTCTTCATTCTTACGTTGAGCGTTGTTCATTATGGCAGATAGGAATATATTTGATGTACCCGACGTTTCGGTAGTTTAACTAGTCTCGAATTCAGTTGCTTGGTTTTTATTATGCTGACACGTTATTTATTTTAAGATCAGTAAAAGTTTTACCAAAATTTCAAATCAAAAATTGAAGTAATAATTTACAAAATTCTGTTTTGGATAACACGAAAACCAAATGAATAATATGGTACAAATACGGCCAAAGATTGGCAGATAGGTGACTGGAGTTTATTTCACGAAGAAGGCCTCGTACGCCGAATTCACCGTGTATAATTGTTCCCCGGCTGTTTCTGCTCTACAGCTTGCGTTCGACTGCTGATGCGTCACGTGGTCATCTTTGATTGGTCGTATTAGCTACCGGCGCCACTAACGGGTTTTATTTAAACTTTCCTATTTTTTAAACATGCTATAGAAATTGGACGATGCCAAATACAATATTCGAATACGAATCAATTTAACAGACTTTGAGAAATGGTCTCGGTCATTGTAAGATATTTTTGAAAATGGTTATGTGAGTAAGTGATGTAATTATTTATGTATATAATGCTTTGGTAACTGCATTAAAATGTAAGCATTTGAAGGATAGTAGGGGTTGAAGGTTTCCCAACTATTGTTAAGTATTTATTTTCTCTTTTGCTTCGGTATTCTCTTTGACGCTCAGCGTTATTTGCATAATACGTGGACAATGAATTTGTCTCATCTTTTATCTCAGTTGAAAAACTAATTTTGTCACTTATATAGTTATTGAATTGGAGCACCTCGCCAAAACTCCGAGGAAGTAAAGGAAAGTAGAATTTTCGTTTTATACGGAGAATAAAACGTTTTCAGCAATGTATTGAATCCGTTATACAAGAAAATATAGACGAAGAGAATAAATAAGTTTGTGGAGTCATTTCAGTTTGAGGACTGAAGGAGTCATAAGAAACTGTTTCATTTCTGTCGTGGAAAGTTGCATTTTGAGAGTTTTCTTCCGTTCTCCTTGTCTCTTACGTCCTTGTCGAAATTTAAATAATCATATTTTACGAGACTGTTTATTTTTAATAACATTGAAAGCGAATCGGAGTACATAAGGCAATAAATTGTCTGTTATTTTCTTCCGATATTGAAACATTATTTTCGTCTTTTACAATTTCGTTTCAGAGCCTTTGGGGATTGTGTACATTTGTGTGTGAGTAAAGAAAATTATCTTGGGAGTAGTAAGGTAACTGGAAGACGTATAAGCGTCTTATGCTGAATTACAGTTTATAATTTTCGAACGATATTTTTGTTCCGGATTGTGTTTATGTTCGGTCGTGATCGAGCAACAAAATTTTATGCGTGCGGGAAACATAATTACAAAACAAACAGAAAATGTTGTCTGTACTTCCTATTATCGTTGACTTTACGACATTTTTTTTTAGCTTTTTCAGAGGTAGTAAAATTAGATTTTATGGATCGGAGTTCGATCCCTTGCAGTGGTTTTGAAGCGTTTCTGTTACGTATTTTACTAAAATGATTATAAAGCCGGCACAATTTTCCATGGAATATGTAGGCCTGATTATAGTTGTCGTCTTGAACTTAGTGTCGCATAAGCTAAGCATGAACAGATGCGATGAATGGGCAAAGGCTCGTTTACATGTGACATTTCAATTCATGACAGTGTGGCTTTTTTGACGTAAATACGTCTATGAGGAAGGGTCATTCGGCAAAAATGTGTTACGAAAAAGTGTAACTTTATTGTTATGTTACCTAGGAAACGTCAAACTTCATTGTTATGTTACCTGGGAAACTAAAAAGTGTAACTTCATTGTTATGTTACCAAGGAAACGTCATCTGTTTACTCGGCATTGTTGTTACCTATTAAATATTTCATTACATTACCTTACCTTACATTACATTACCTTACATTACTTTACATTACATTCAGCTACCACAGACCCATCTTAAGCGTAACTTATTCAAGTTAAATAAGCAAAGTCTTAATCAAACTTTAATCAATTGTAAAGCATGTATAAAGGAAATAATTAGAATAATGCCAATATATAAACTTCCTTTCCGTATAGACGTATTTACGTCAAATTCTCCGGAACCGTGGTTCCACTATCACTTTTTGCTAGCGTTTTCACTTGTAATTATGTCGTGACATTTGTCAGTAGAAATATGTCCTCAAGCGAGGTGGTGTTCCCTGCAGTTCTTATATTAATCAGTCTGCCTTTGAAGTCCGGATGAACTTTGTCCCTTAAGCACGGATATTTCTGATATTCCTCTAAAAATAATGATGTAGAAGCAAGGAAAGTCTACCATTATTCCCGCGCACGAAACACCCTGAGAATGTTAAACACAGATGTTCCTTTCGCCGACTTACACTGCAACGGTGTCATGACAATGCGACATTTTGTTTTCATTCTGGAAATGTGACGACACTAAGACATAAATGTCACCAGAATAAAACTCGGTTTGATTCCGTGATATTGAAGTGGCGACAGTGGTCTCAGTGTCAAGGCTTTGAATTTTCGCTGTGGCAAATATCTTGTAATTTAATGTCATGATATGGAATGTCGTGAATCTGTCACATTTAAATGAGACTTAATTGCACTATCCTTCACTAAATGGTGCTTGGACACAGGAGTAGCTTTAAAATTGTCGTCATCCAAGAGAAACTCCGAGCAATAAATGTTATTGTCCCCTTTACATTCGGTTAACGTTTAATGTATTGATGTTTTTATCAGAACTGTCAAAATTAACCTTTTCTTACAATTTGAAATACCAGCCTTCTCTCAAAATGGCACAGAACTCGCTTTATGTGGTTCGTCCCAAACTCCCTGCCGTTCATTTTAAATCGTTTTATATTTTTGTTAATCACAACGACAAAATTAACAGACACAGGTACACAATCTACTTTTACCCTTATTTTAATTTAACGTTAGTCTTTTTAGTGCTATTTCTCCGAGTATGAATTCATAAATACTATTTAGACTCTAAACGGGGATTATTTTCTTAAAAAGCGAGAGAGAGAGAGAGATAAGAAGGATAGCAGAAGAGTAGAATTTGCAAAGATGAAATTGGTAGGGCGAGAAGTGAGAGACACTTAGATTTTAGGGGGGGAGAAAGAGCATCTTATAGTTAGAAGGTCCCCAGGCAATGTCCGCTCGTCCTTCTAGTATGAATAGGTTTAGTAGGGGCAAGGGATTTAGAAGGAGACAGGATGGGGTAAGAAATGGAGAGGGGGAGGTTAATCAGGTCTTTGCGTTAATTTTTTATTTTGATATTGACCTTGGAAGGGCTGCATAAGAGGTATGCAGAGCAACGTGGAATTTGAGTACCAACTCAGCATTTGCTCTAGGACCGAGGAAAACCACGGAATACTTTGGTCGAGTTGGCCGGTCGCAGGACCTTCCGGATGCGTGCTGACTTCTAGCCACCAGTCCGGCATTTAAAATCGCGAACCCTGACGGTAACCCTGTCCGCGTTCTTCCTTTATTAAAAATCGATACATTTTTTACATAGATATGTTTTGGATAGGAAACGACCAACTTGGTTCGTTGCTTATCCAATTACAAAAAAGTTTACAGTCATATTCCAGAAATCACTTTTTCCTTTTCTTGCCGTGGTCGTCCTGTGTCCTTTGGTTCACGGTCGTTCCAGCGTAGGGGATTGGTCGATGTGACAGCCTGTGGACTGGACCCTCCGGGGTACCTGAAACAGACTGATGGTGCTCTGTAGTCTGAATTACTTTTAAGAATTTAGTCCGTACAGCGAAGGAAACACCACGCTTCACCATTCAAAAGATCAACTGGTTAACGCTGTTTAAGGAAGTAATCGCTCTTTATTCTGATAATTAATTAACCTTTTGAAGCAGAAGAGAAACACTGTGAAGATAAAGTTGGGGGGAGGGGGTGTAAAGTTGGATTGGGGCTACGGAGGTTCCCAGGAAGTCAGTTGATCTTTATAACGGTGAATTTTTGTGTTCTCTTTGAGGTAAGGATTGAATTCGTAAATATTTTTTAGACTCTAAACAGGAATTATTTTATTAAACAACATTAACCAGTTGATCTTCATAACTGTGAAGTTTTGTTGTCTGAGGTGAGGACTTAATTCGTAAATATTATTCAGACAATCTTGGTTATTGGCCGGTCAGGGTTTTGTGACCTGACATGGTAACAGTCAAATAGCTTACATATGTCACTGTCAGGTTTACACGCAAAGCTACGATTGGATGCTGAGAGCAGTGACGTAGTTGAAAGAGACTCCAGAAAGAAATTCAATTGAATTATTAAACACATTTTATTATTCGGATTACTGATGTAGAGGGCTTATTATTAAATTTTAGAATTTCATTATATTATGACAATATTTCATAATACCGATAGAATTTCATTAAGTGGCTTAAATGTTTTTGTGGCTAGTGCATAAATCGGTCTTCAAACATTCCTGTAATCTAGGTGATGGATTCGTATTAAAGGTTGTGCCGATTTCCATGTCTCTAATCCTACAGGCAATTCACTCTGCAATTATTCGCTGTCGGAAAATATCCCATTACCACCTATTTACAGATTTCCTGTGAGTGTTCACGTAAGAATTTAAACTTGTTGTATTATTAGAATTAATTCTGAATTGAAATTGGATAGAGGGACTAATTTGTGAAAAATTATTAAAAAGAAAATAACAAACATGGCGATGAGGCGTATTTATATCTTTTTTCCGAGATGAAATGGAGAAATTTCCTTCTTTAGGCTGTGTTACCCGAAACACTAATGTTGTACAACGGCTGTGTTCTTAACTAATCGTAAGAATATTGAGACGGTGTTTAATTTTCAGTGTATTATTTTCATAACTGACTGTACCTACTTAAATTAGAGGTGACTTATGCTTTCAGAGTGGATGACGTCTGTCCATTACACAGTCACGACTGTTGTAACCCGCCATACTGTAAACTCATTAGGCCTATGGACTACACGTTACTGCTACTCAACTGTATATTCCTACCACGTACAGCCATGTACATCGAATTTTACTTATCAGTATCTTATGTTGATTTTTCCTCCCTCTCGCTAGAGTTCAGTACATGACTTTGCCTTCTTCTCTCTCCAAGAAGCCGATCAGTTCAAACTTCATGTGCATTTTACCGATTTCGCACTTCTATATAGCATTCAGGAGACCCTGGATTTGAATCGCCGCGAATATTGGCTAAATTTACTGAAAGTTTGTGGGATTGTATTTATTTACTCTGCGTAAATGCACGTATAATTATTCTACCATTCGACGCTACATACATTAACCGCATGAAGTAGAGTTATTCTTGATAAACTGGTGGTTTGAGCTGCTCAAGAAATCCCAGGACAGTGTTGACAAAAGCCCTCATGTTTCTCTATCTTGTTACATGGATCCAGTTAACATGCTCATATCTTATATATTTTTGGCTATTACCCCTGATTTACATTAAACTGTAATAAAACTTGTGCGTGTGACGTAATATAAATATAGTAAAGACGACCGAAGCGTGACTTACCTTTCAACACCGTCTAATGGCGATGCATAAACTTTCATGCTACTGAGCATTGTTTACATTTCACTTTGTTCTTAAGGAAAATATAAATTTATATTCTGTTATGGACCAGATAAGGGAATGTTATACTTTTTAACGTGAGCAATGTTACATAATCCAGATATTTTTGGTAAAAATATTGTCTCCTTTGAGGGCACTTTTTCGATACGAGAAAACCTTTTACATTGATTATGTATTTAATTTTGTTTTCATTTGTTTTTGCTGTTTTATGTTCTTTTTAATTGCTTTATTTTCTTGTTCTGGTTCTGTAGTTGACCCCTGTAGCTGTTAATTTAACACGCTAAGATAAAACATTAAAATTTAAACTTAAATTGGCATCTTCGTTTGTCATGAATGGTGGTGGCGTAATAAATACTATTTTCTGTCTGTTCCTATACCGGGTTCACAGTGAACAACGCTGTCCCTCGTTTTATGCATACCCGTTTCACACTACGTACAACATTTACGTTTGATCTACAGACCAGATGTCCTAGTAACTTGCCTTGTATCTGCACTGAACCGGATATACTGTGCACGTTGTTGAATTGTGTAGGCAGTAGCTTATGATGCTAGTTTATCGCACGCTCTTAGGAGCAGACATGCTTACACATACATGATTTGCTGTCTTTTTCTATTACTTCCAATTAATAATACAATTTATTCCAATTAAAATTATGTTTACGCTTTGTTAAAGGTGCCTGTCAACAGTAGAGAGTGAAAGACTAAGAATTATATACTAAAAAATAATCGAATTAGAACAAAATTAAATTAAGACAATGTAGATACTTTCTCGTGTAGAGAAAGTTTCTTCAAAGGAGGCAATGTTTTTGTTGAACGTGTTGGAAAATCTGTATACGTCATTTGAAGTAATGATACACATAGTTGTGGCGCAGTCCACACGCTGACAGTTTAAATTTGGTATTTGCTCCCTTCGCATACCGACAGTGTCCGTGATGGAATGACTGTTTTGTCATTCGGTTTAGTTCATTTTTTTGTATACGTCACGTTTTGGCGTAACAACCCAGAGGCCAACAGCCAAAGTATGCAGGAATTGAAAATAAAAAGCAGAGAAGAAACGGATAAAGCAGGCACACGGAAACAAATAAAGGACTTAAAACAGGAAGACTATTATAATTTAAATAATAGCATAAATATGACTGGGGTAAACCATGAATTGCTGAATAAAGTCTGAGAAATATTGTTAAGGATATAAAAACTAACAATGTATATACACCATGCCATTATACAGGTAAAGCAGGTTGCATTTGTCTATAATGGATGTAATTCGGTGTGGGCTGAGAGACGGGTATCAGATTAGAGGCTGAGAAATTAGGTCCACGTGTCCTGGCCTACCACTAAAATACAGATAAGCAATACAGGTTTCGCTGTGGTTTGTTGCAGATAACATTATACCATACCTGTTCCCTGTTCCTAGGAATTGTTTTAATTTGTGTAGTTCCCCAGGCGAATATGGTCCGTAAGCCATTGAAATAATAAATTTCTAAACAGTGAATTATTAAAATTTCAAAATACAACCAAACAAATAACTAATTAATTACCGTTTCCATGAAATATAAATATGAATGGTTTCAATTAAACATTGGAATGAGGTGAAATAAAAGTAATTTTTTTGTTAGTTAATATGTTGTTACTTTAAAAATACATGTATTATTCATGGCTTACAAAACAGTGGATGTTCTTTTTTGTATTTTTGATGATACTTCGGACTGCAGAGATGTGTAGTGGAGGGGAGATCTGGAAGGATGCTGAAGGAAGCATTGTCCTTTTATTTTACGCTTTGAAGCCCAAATGAATGAGAGTTACGAGAAATTGGCGAGGTATTGAATTTCAGGCTCGTCTAAAAAATGTTTAAGAATTCAGTCCGTACCACAAAGAAAACCACTTCGCTATTAAAAAGATTAACTGGTTAATGTTTAACGGAATGATCGATGTTTACAGTAAAAGTTATTAAAATATAAGAACCATGGCATCCTTACTAATAAGAAACATAAATTAAACATGCACAGTTATTGATAGAGCATGTGGTATGTGGCTCTTATTCGGTTTCAAAGGGTCAAAGTATTGTGTCCTCATTTAACACGAAGGACTGAGGAAAATAACGAATATATGAATCGGGATATTTGATGCCCTGAGAGACGGAGAACCGGAGATGCTAACCAATTAACAGCGTCGATTAACTCAAAGGTATTTGTAAAGTTTACAGAGTGGAAATACTGTTATACTCTTCTTTGAAGATTTTATTATCATACTCGAACAAAATTATCATGGTTTTAAACTCTATAGATTTGATAGGAACTCGAATGTGAGTTGAAAACTTTTTGAAACTAAATTAGCTTTATCATAATCGTGTTTCTTCAGGAAGCAGTCATTAAAACCGGTCCTCGTAGTTACGAAGACATGACATATGACTGCAGTCTAAAGGTCATGGTTTGACCTCTTGCAGACTCGCTTTCCTGATTTTCGTCTGTCAACGCCCAAGCACCTTCAAAATACAGCACAGCTTAAAGAACATGAAAGTATGAATCTTTAACCTAGAAACTTGAAAATATCGATATATAAGCTTATACATCAAACAAAACTCATTAAAGAACGTAAAACTCTTAATCCAATTGGCATATTCTTTAGAAGATGGCTGTCTTGTTTCGGCACACAGCTCTTCATTTGTTTCTTCACAATGGCGTTTTCTTCGTCAGAGTTTAAGAGTTGTCGATTTGTGGTCAATTTGTGTGCAATCTTAAACACGGCTTTCGGCCATTCACTCCGTTGAAGGAACGTGATAGTAGAAGTGGATACGTGGAGGAGTTGTTGGGGCGGAATGGGTTAGTGAACCGCCAACAGCTAATTTCGGTCCATGTGCTCACTTTGCAGCCAGCCAACTAGATAGTAAGTAAGCAAGCAACTGAAATTAAATTTTCCACAAGAAAACTAAGAAACTTAATTTGGTTAAAGTTCAGCCTTATATTCTCACTTAAGTTACTCTGTTATATTTAACTTACAGCTTGAATCTGCCTTTCGCTCTGCGCATGTAATAAGCAATTCCTTGTTCCATGTACATAAGAGAAGAGAAATTCAACCGCCCTTAAAAGTGCTATATTTAGGGCTGTTTGAGTACCAAGTCCCCCCCCCCCAATCCAATCAGTTGTCTCGTAGAAATGATTTTCTTTCAACATTTAGCTACTAAGAAATAAAATTTAGTCTCAGTAAAATGATAAGATACGAAATTTTATCAGCTGTCTGTGGGAAAGTATACGTATTAATTTTAAATATAGGATTAAATTAAATTATAACAATCACAGTAATTTAAAAATAAGAATAAAACCATCTACGTGGCCCTTTTAACATTCTGTTCAAGTTTAAGTTTACTCTGATTTTAAGTTTGTTTGTGTTTAATTTAACAACGCTTTCAATAGCATAGATTATCATAGAATAATGTGGTGATTAATTAATGATGAATTGGAATTAATTTGGTTTGAAACGATTGTATCCTAACATAAGTTATCATCTAGGCATTTACGTGCAAGGACAGTAAAATTTCTATTTTGATATTTGAACCCAGAAGTTCTAGGCCTACTAATCGACTGTCTTAAGTATTCCGTGTTCTTCCTCAGTCCCTCAACTAAATACTGGGATAGTGTCTCAACATTTTGGGTCATGTATTCATTATTTAGTCAGCTAAAAAATATTTATCGTGCTAGCTAGTTCGTTAGTGACAGTGAGTTTCCTAAAAGAATGAGAGTGAAATTTCTAATAACTAATTTGTTAATATAGTTTTTTCTTTGTAAATAATTGTTGGTATATCGGCTTGATAATATGCCTGTTGTTTCAGCCCCCAAGCTTAATAGTTATCGTTATACATGCTTATAATCTATTTGTAAGGTACGTATTTTAATATTATCCTAAGTAATATAAGCCTGTTTTATGCCTTCCGAAAGATATCCCCGTAAAATTTTTGTCATCTCGTATAAATATGCCGATATAACCCATCGTAATCCATTAGTTGTAATTTATCTGACATTACAAAAAGACTTGTGTAATTTACTAAGTTTTGCTTTACCTGTTGTCATAAATTTCTCCCCTAATTCTTCCGTCTCAAGTCTAGAGATTCTCTTAGGTTCTTCCTTTAGTAATAGCACATTTTTCATTTTCATTAAACAAAGGATAAAGTTAATGTTTTTATGTAGTGTCACGTGAACAGGTGGGCAACCAGTAGAAGAAACCGATGTCAAAGAAATGTTTGAAAGTTTATTCGTCACTTAAATACACACGCATATAGTAATTGTTGGAGACTGTACACTACTCTTGTATTAATGACGTTAAACAAAATGGAAAAGTTTCTTAAATGAGTTTGTGTCTTTTTATACGCTCGTGTGCTTAAACAATTTGATTACAGTCGTATGATTTATGTAAGGCGATACATTTCACTGGGATAACTAAACGAAATACCATTCTAATTTGACAACCTATCAGCATATTATACTCTTAGTCCTAAGTTAAGGAATTGATCTCTGACTGGACACTTGGTTGGTCTTGAAGTTTTGGTAGATCGGTAAGTAATGTATTAAATCTCGACTTCTCCTGTAAATCTGTAAATCTGAAATAACGACCCATCAGTTACGGTAGTGGAATCTCTAATAAATAAACACACGACACGCGTAAGACACTAACTAGAAAAAATTACCATTAACGTTCCTGACTGCCTCTAAGAGTATTACCTTAATTAAACAATAATTCAGTTGTTTCTTGTTTACGGCTTCCTGTTGCTCAATTTTGTAAATTACGTAGCTCTGAGTTGAGCATACGTTGTTACAGCCTTCAGCAAACACACGCGTAAAGCTGATTAACTAAAATACGTCCAGCGGCTGTATTGAGATACATATATTAATTCAGGTGTCCATGTTCACTGTGTAATACGCGCTATTGCACATATGAATGTTATAACTGAAATCCGTTATAAATACAATAAAATTTTTAAAAAAATTGCTTCTACGTAAATTGAATATTTTTATATTTTACATTGCATGTACCTAGATACAAGTATATGTAAATATTTCAAAGAAATGTCCAGTACACAGTTAATACAATATGTCGAATTTATAACTGAAAGCGAATAATGGAATTTTTAATGCTGTAAGAACTGAACTTCTAAATATTATTTATACGAGCTTTGCTTTAATTAATTACTGAGACGATTCCCAAGTTTCAAATTGCCATTGCATTTTTCTTATGTAGCCCTCCCGTTTTAAGTTCATAAAAATTTAATCTCTTACTGTAGAGGCCAGTAAATTACTTACTTAACGTTCCAAATTATAGCTTCAGCATTCACGAACAAGTAAATCAAAATTCCACCGTTCCTATTATCATCTTAATGTTTTCAGTTTCACTTTATTCTTACCAGAAGGACGACCGAGCATCGCCTGGGAACCTTTTAACTATAAAATGTTCTTTCTACCTCCCCAGAAATAAAATTAGATCACACACTTCTCTCCCCTTCCCCCCCCCCAATTTTCTCTTTGTGTCTATTCTCGTGCTGTCTTTCGTAACCCTTGTCTCTCTCTCTCTGGATTTAAAGGGTTCATTTGAATCAGGTACTTGATAATGTCACTATTTGAGATTGAACAGAAATATTTTTAAAATGTATGATTACAATTAAATCTTTCCTCTTTTTACCACTTGCATCCGTTTTTTTGTTCTGTTGTATATCCAAAGTAAAGGCCTGAACATGTATAGAAGGGGGATGCTTATAATTTATTAATATTTTTGTAAAAATAAAAAATTCTGTTTCTGAGAGTCAGATACTTCGCGGATCGGATTTGGTGCACGGACCATGGGTTTTCGTTTGCCTGTCCACTGTGTTTCCATTCTTATGTGACTTCTTCCTTCGTAAATCCAATGATAGAACAATAAAATATTGAGAAGGACAATTTCTCTTTAAGACGGTTTCTTTTTAGAGAAAGAAACGTCTTTTTTCGCTTCTTAAGTTAAGTGAAATTTGTTTCGTCAGGGGCCAAGAGGGCGGTAGCAAACAGTATCTTGCTGAAGTAAAGAGGGGTTGGGGGTGAAGACGTCCAATAAGCAAGCCACGAGCACACACACACACGTTCGGGAGGGACGAAACTACGTAAAATATTCATTGTACGATCCTTGACGTTACATTAGTAAGCGGATGTAATTAGCTAGCAAGTAGGAAGAAGCGGGGAGCTATGTTGGGCCCCCGTGTTCATTTTGTGTGCCCCCCTCCATTAGTGATTTATATCACGGTGAAGAGGAAGGGGGGAAAGAGAGGGAAAGAAAGGTGCGTTCATTATAACAGCCCCATTTTTCATTTTCTGGTTCCTGTATGCTCAATCTGCAAATTCCTCTGAGGCCTCGTGCGACGAACCAGCTAACCCACCGTTGATGACGTCACTATTAATGACGAGCTTTTTGCCATCACTCGTTCCTGATTTCGTTGAAATATTTAGGGGCTGCAAGGTACAATCTTAGTCATGCCCACTTTTCGTAGGTCGATTTGTAAGAAAGTATAGAAATATTTTGTCTTCAGTACGTTATTTGGTTTGTCAATAAATTTAGTTTCTTTTATGGGACCCGTAACCCCATAGTGTTTATAAATGTTCACCATTGGACACACTTTTGACCCATTACAATTGAGGACCCACTTTAATATTACCCTACCATCTACACCTTTACCTCTCAAGAGGTCGCTTCTTCCTTTGAGACTTTGATGATTCCTGGGATATGGAAAGCTTGACGAAACTTATGTTTGTATGTCGAACAGATATTGTAAATAAAAATAAATGAGTTCCCAATCACCTGCTAATTTCTTCTCTTTAGGGCCAAATCTGTCCTCGGTACTTTCTTCTCAAAACACCTTCCATATGTGTTTGCCTCTTCAGGCGTGGAACCAAATTCTGCACACCGATATAAAAGAACAACCTTTCCATCTTTAGCTTTGATATTAGCGCATCGCATTTCTCTTTGTGATATCACATTTTCAGCGCCAATGGGCTCTTAAATCGAAAATTATAAGATTCACGCATTTCAATAGAGTAAACTAAAATTAAAGTAAGCTGTCCTACTATACGCCATGTAGGCGCTTTAGGGGGAGTGGAGATATAGCTCCTACTAATTCTTAAACTCAGCACTAGATGGGGTGAGTGGTCAGCGTCACGCCCTGGAAAAGAACCACGGTACCCACTGGTTAGGAGGCTATGTGGGCCCCAGAGCCGGTCTGGACGCAGTGGCTGATAGAAAAATTCTCTGCCCCCGTCAGGGGTCGAACTCCTGTCGTCACGTCCGTACAGTGGATTTAAAATTAATTAAGTTTTAAGTTTATTTTAGACTGAAGCGTTTTATTGCTGTTTTAATATGTATTTCGACACCTTCCCTACAGCCTGACACAAATCATTAGACCTAAAAGTCATAGGTTTTGTCTTTTTGTCTGCAAATAGAACACGGTTTTGTGGGTGTTTTATTGCCACTCTCGCCAAAAGCGACATTTACCTTTCAATGTTTAATTACAGTATTGCATAAGACCATTTGATACTAAAGCTTCCGTATATTGGATTCTGTTATTCGGGCCTTAATTACAACTAACACAGGGTTATGTAGGTTAATCATACCCATTACGCAGGTATTTCAGAGGCTTAATCATTAGCAACCATTACATATGCTCTAAAGCCATCTAAAAGCCTATTATAATCTGCCATGACTTTACATCAACACAGTGTCTGTATTAGTAATCTATGTACGAGGGCCCCTTCTGCCTATTTATAACTGCTATTTGCATGATTAGCGTACAGTACACTTCTATCAGACCAATTAACTAACCGGTCAATCACGAAATTAATGTTTTATTGTTACGCAAACATGTACATATTAGTCAAGTGGACGTAAGAGTGTATCGGAAAACAGCAGATGCAATAAAACTGGTTATGGCATCAGAAATCTATAAGCTATCGAATTGTACTAAAATTTAATGATACAAAAGCATTCTCCCAAATTAATGGTTGCTATTTGTATGCATCGTATTTACAGTTGGTGGATGGTAATCCAGTATGAACAAAATTGGGGTTTCGTAGTACCGTATTCCATTCCATTAATGATAATATTGTGCATTATATGATAGCAATGTATCTAATCATTTAAGGACATTCTTACATATTGCAGATGTGTCAGGGATTTTCAGAACTCCAGTGACATAATTTTTAGGGGTTATGTAACTGAAGAACTTATGTGAAATTGTTGCCGTCAATATTTTATTTTATTTGTAAATAATTCCAGTGCCATTGTCAAATATTTGTTTAAGAGCACAAATTATGAATCCTAATAATGATCTTTGTAATTCGGTGTTTTGAATAAACATTATGGTGATTAAATCGAGAAGGGTTAGATTGGTGGGGAATGTAGCACGAATGAGGAAGGTTAGAAACCCATACAAAACCTGATAATCCTCAAAGGAAGTGACAACTTGAGGATTAAGGAACGTTGCATAAACGTGAGGATAATATTAAAGTGGATCTTGAAGAAACGGTGTGTGAATTGTACTCAACCGCCTCAGGATGTAGACCACGGTCGGACTCTTGTGAATTTCGGTTTAAAATTTGGTGCTCTGTGGACTTCAGTAGCGTGAAATGTATCTTAACTTTAGGGGAATTTTCTGAAGAATAAATAAGGAACTAAAAGTGTATGTCAGAAAAAAAATACTTGAGAAAATTACACGAATGGAATTTTCTTAATTTGACGCCCATATCCAATATTTTTAAGTAGATTAAGTCTACGTGTGTTAGATGTACTGGACATATCGATTTTTACGTATAGGGGATTTAAAAGTTTCAAAAAATTTACAGCTGATAACTTAATGGTAGACACCCAGTTAAGGAGCTAAGGTTGAGATTTGAGGATAATATTAAAATAGATCTCTCAGATGTAAAGTATGCCATTGTGGACTGAATTTGTGAACATACCGTACATCACGATTCATGGTATGTTATTGTGTTCTTACTTTTACAAATATACAACAATATTCCAAACTTATTTACATATAAATAAATAACTCATATGTTAATTAATTTATTCACAGAATAATGGAAAACAAACATAAGATACATAAAATAAGAAGATCAACAGAACACATACTATAATAATTTACAAAACAGATAAATAAATGAAAAACTTGCATTGTAATATAAAGTAGTTTTAAAGGAAAAACCTGAAGATGATGCTACGCATCGAAACATGTAGTAAATAAAGGCGCAGTATTGTAACATCGTAGTAACGATGAATAGCTCAAATTTTAAATTTTAACATCTGTAAATAAAGTTTGTGTATAGACCTGAATTATATTATATATTTTAATAGTTATGAAACTTTAGGCTTTATAAAAATTATCACTTTTCAGTCAGATGAATATCTATAAACGTTCCAAGCGACAGTCTGTGTAAACAGCGTATTACATGTAAGTCCCATAGTTATTTTGTTAGTAAATTAGTGTTTACTGTGATGTTTCCTAGTAAATTGTCCATCAAGAATGATAGAAAAATCTGAAAGTAATATACACATATAATAATAATCTCGGAAGACCCAAAATCCTTCAACAATATTACCATGGCAACGGTTATAACTACAAGTTTTATTCTATAAGGCCCATAATCTGAATGTGATCTTTGTAATGTTTGACAACGTGACAACCATTGAATTGATCATTTTGTTATGTTTATATTCTTGTTAATAAATCTGAATCAGTACCTTGGAATTGTATATTAAGATAAATCTTTTCGTAGCTTTGCTGTAGTCATTAATGAATCCATTGTCCGTCAGTGTATTGATTTAAAATCAGACTTTTCTGAAATTTAAATTTGGAAATTGCAATAACATCGTAATAAAACATATATATCTTTTTATCCTGCATGACACAAAAACTAATGCGTTTTAAATACATCCTTTAATTGGCATTTTCAGAGTCGAGCAAATGCAAAGCTGAGTGACATATACATTAATATCACTGATAGACTTGACGTAACGGGTTTTAGGGGTAGCGGGGAAAGGGTGAGTAGGGTAGAACTAATCAGTTAACCAGCCGTGGTGGACCAAATCAGGAGTATGGACAGAAATATTATAATGAGACAGATTAAGCTACATTTCTGTGAGAGACGTGGGTTCATTTGCTCTCTGTGGGGGAGAGGGGAGAGTAGGCTAGTTGGTCTAATGCCACGGGGCGGATGTAACTACTCAACTGTCACGCCATGGTCCCAACCATCAAACCTCTGCCTCGTTTCATGGTCGCTTCATTAGTCTCGTACACTCGGTTACAATTAAAAACTGAGACTGGGGCGTGGCACAGCTTACAGGGGCAGAATTCCGGTGATGTAGGATTGAGATATGGAAAGAAATTTTGCGGAAATCTTACGTACAAGATGGGTTTGGGCTACTATTCTCATAATTTTTTAAATGTTTTTTTTTATTGTTAATATTTGTCATCAGTCTTTCGACTGGATTGATGTGGTTCTCATTTTCACCTATCTTGCGCCATTCTCTTCATTTCCACATATTTTTTACAGCTCACATCCTCAAAAATCTGCGTCACATATTTCAATCTTTGTCTCCTCCTACAATTCTTCCCTTCAACTGTTCCTTCCATTGCCAAATTAACCAATCCTGGGTGCCTCGGAATGTGTCCCACCGTCCTATCTCTTCTTCTCGTAAGATTTTTCCATAGACTTCTTCCTTCGCCTATCCTGTCTAAGACCAGCTCATTTCGTACTTAATCAGTCATAATTCTTAGTTCGATGTTATTAAGTTGAATAGTTGTTCATGTCGATAGTAACTGTCATATACTGAGATATTTAAAAAACGTGTTTACTAATATAAATAAATATTTTCGTCGTTCAGTGTGATAACAGTATTATAAAAGTGTTCGCGAACCGAAAAAAACACGTAGCCGGGCTCTGTGTTGGGACCTCATGGTTTGTATTAAATATCTTGTGTGGGGGGTGGGGGTGGTTATAAGATAAGATGGCGAGAATTTGTTTTTTTTTCTCAATCTTCAGTAGCCCGTACGATGTACCTGTTACTAAATGTGAAACATAAAATTACATTTATGTTAAAAAGTGAGTCATCTGATGCAAGAAATAAGCAGAACATTTTTGTAAAATATAATGCATAGTTATGTTGTCACAGTAAATCACTAAATTGGCAACACTGCTCGAGAATTGGAACACATGTTGTTTAAAACAAAATAAATTGTGTTCAGTCATATATTGATCTCACCAATTCCTCAATAGTTTAAACATTATGTCGTTTATTGTAGCAGACTTTCGGAAAAGTTCTGCCGCCACACCCCCCCCCCCACAAAAAAACCAGTCCAAAATACACTATTGATTAGTTAATTGGGTCTTTTCTCCTATTGGTTTTATTGGAAAACTAAAGTTCTATTTGAGTGTAACCAACCATAAAGATTTAACGAACATTGGTACCAATTATTTAGGTATAATTGTCTGACTCATTAGTCATTACTCATTACGTACCCTTCTGCCCCCCTGGGTTCGTCTGCCCCTTGTTTCACATTGTTGTTCTGCTCGGTCCACTGGATCTCTGATTCCTAAACAAAGGCGTATAACGGCACGAGAATGACAGTGCAACAACGAAACATGTCCCCAATTAAAGATGACTGCTTCTCGGATGTTGCGCCATATTTCGTGACAATAATTTATCCACATTTATCAGACATGTTTACTGCCAGCATTGTCGCTTTAAACATGATGATGGAGGCAGTAGGTACCTCTGAAACGTAGGTCAATTTCCAGCAGATTACACGGCGCGATATAACAGAAATACAGCCATGTTCTTAATCGTCGCCGTGAGAACCTTAAATCGGCGCTATAGACCTACTAACAGCGTCATTAAATAAGTCAGAAATAAATGTGTGTGTGGCGCCTTATCATCAGTGTTTTTGCGATAAAAAGCCAAGATCCTCATGTTTCATCGATTGATAACGTGAGTAGTTGATTTAGAGTTGTAAAACAATAATAACCAGTTCACTAACAACAGAATTTTTGTCCTTTTAGAGAAAAGAAAATTAAATTAGGAGAAGCAGGAACTTTAGAATATGAGAGTAAATATTTATGGCTTAGTATGCCGCCGTTCGCCGGGAAATACGAGGAAAACCACGAAAAATCTCGGTCAGCGCAGCCAACCACAGACTCCGAGATAATTCCCTTGTCAATACAGGACGAGCGATCGGTACTTTCCATTTACGCTACCTAGAAGTCTGTCTGCATTAATAATTAAGAATATGTATGAGATGGTGTTGCGTTTTGGCCTGAATACATAAGCTCAAGTTATTTAATTATCGAAGAATTTCAATTAACTTTCAATGGAAGGGGGGAGCTGAAGGTGAAAGTCTATGCAAAAAGTTGCTTTACTGCTACAGGCTTCATGTTCTACTGATTTCCAGTTCATTTTGCAGATGTCGGACAGAATTTTGTCTGTAATTATAAATTGTGTAGTCTGGAGCAAATTAAATTTCATATAAATTATAATCGGGCAAAGATCTATAAAATCTCTATGAAAGATTTCTCTTGTTTCTCATTTTTTTATGTAATGTATTCGCTGTATTTGGAAATTGGTTAAACAAGTGCAGTTTCGTTGTTTGGAAATCATTTGCTGACTTGAGTATTCTCTCTGGCTTTCGTCATATCCGTTTCAGCTGTAAAAGAACTTGATCCTAAACCATTATAACAAGTTGTTTGCAGGATGTGCATAATTTGTATATTTAATGGGGGGACATTTCTGTCTGTCCATATCCCTCATATCAAACACTGCAGAACCGGTTTTATTTAAATTTGTAATTCGAAACACACGCGAAAATTTGAGGGGCAATTTTAATTTTGATAAGGTTTAATATAAATTGTGGTTACAGAATATATCAATGCCGCATTGATTAAATATTTGCACAACATAAAATATACAGAATAAAAGACTGTATGTTAATAAAATATACAACATTGTTTTTTATATAATTTTTAATATATAACGAACTGAAACATTCTCAATAGTATATGAGAGACGGCAAAAAAAAAATTACAACATGAATCTCCGCACCAAATAAGCTGAAGTGATGGTGATTGTATAAGGGAAATTCGTTAATCATAGTTGGTAACACATCATTGATTCGGGCGCCATGTGACTAATTGTGTTTATATGTTTATCCCAGAAATCATTTAGAACTTGTTTTGGACGCGAGAGAGCAGCACAAGTGAAGACGGCAGGCGGAAACCATAAAGGCGTATGGAGGAGTGGAGATAAAGCTCCACACATTATTTACTTTGGACCCGGATAGATGTCGAATATATTGTTGAATGTTATGTTTAATATGCTGCTTGTGTTTAATGGCACAGCTGTGATGAATTTTTTCAATTGTGTTTTTTAACGACTACTTAAATAGCTCAGCTTATATAGCGCCTTATGATTGTGTGATTGTGAATAATGCGTAGAAAATCATGTAGAACGATGCTAGAGTGACCTTATTTAAGGTACTGTAACCTTTTTCGTGGAGGGACTAAGAAATTTTACAATAATCCTTGGTATAACTTGTCTCTGGGCCATATACGAAGTGGATTCTTAGCCAGCCGAGAAAAGACCACATCTTCAGATAACATTTTTATCAGATCGATTTGTCTTAACGCTGCAGTTGATGTCAAGATCCGAACACAAATTTGCAGTTTTTCTGCTTTCATACTGATAATTCCACTACAAAACCTTGATTCTTCTCCGTCTCTTAAGCCAGTGTTGCACTTTATCTTATTAATAAACATCACTCAGCATTTTTTTCAATAGCTTCGCTTTCACTGTAAAAATGACTCTGTTTAATTATGTGTTTTTGTATGGCTGTGTTTATGAAAAAACGTATTTGGGCATTGTATGTTTCACGTTTCTACTAGAACAGAATTGTCGTCTTTAAAATAGCTTGTTGTTCCTGCCTGATTGCTGTCACGCCATATAAAATGACGTGGTTAGAGCAGGTTAAGGATGGTAACTTGCTATTGGGGATCTGATTCATGGGATAATAAATATGTCTGTTCATGAAACCCGATTCAATTTCCATTTTGACCAGAACTAAGTGATGTTCTCAGAGGTCGCTACATTTCTGTTGCCATGACTGACTCCATGGATTAATTATTTGGTGGGTATCATGTATTGTTCTCTTTCTGGCTGAAGTTTGTCGTGTTTTTCTCAGTCACTTAATATATAATATATAATATGGTCTAGCGGTTAGAACGCTGGCCTTGTAATCCTGGGGTCTCGGGTTCGATTCCCGGCGGTGCCCGAATTTAGAACTTGTGTTGGGCAAGGCCGTGGTCTAGGCAACACGGAGTTTTCCTCCGGGGGCTTCCCCGGTTTCTCCGTGGCATCCCAACAATTACTCCATTCACACACAGAAGAAGGCAATGGCAAACCACTTCTGGATCATCTGCCAAGAACGTATATGAACAGGTCCCAGTCCGAGAAAAGGATGGAAGGATCCTGTTCATATGGACCTGTCCTCAGATAGAACACTAATAATAATAATAATAATAATGGGATAGTATCCGTAAAATAGGCCACTATCGCTTTGATTCACAGCTCCTCACAGTTTATTACGTGGACTCTCTCTTAGGCGGTGTAATGTATGCAGTTGAAAATGTGTTAACTAAGAATCAGGAAACAATGTAATACCGGGCAGCTACTAAAAACCAAGTTAAGGTAGAATACATATAAAAACGTGGAAAATTAACGAATATATGGTTAATATGGATTAAATTAGGCTTATCGAGAAGTTAATATCGAGAAGTCGTGTTTAAAAACTCAAGTATTTGACAGGTTAGAGGATAATCGACATTTGTAATTTGCATGATGCAATGAACTTATGAAATAATGACATAAATAACTAAAAATAAAAAAAAATATTTTTAGTTTTTTATGATTTTAATATTATGTGTGCTTTCGGGACAGATGTCAGCCTTTTGTGTATGGAGAACATGTTTTACCCTGATGTTGAATTTTCATTGTTATTCTTGGTATAAAGAAACAATGTATATTCGCCATAGGTTGATCGTTGTCATGGTTTTTGTTGACGCCAACTGTGTGTATAGTGTCGCTTGATTTTGAATGGCGTTTAAAATTCCAACTACCCTCTCACTCTTTCGTGCGCTGCGGTGGTGTGCTGCTCTAATCTGCAGTAATTGAGAGGAATAGTGAACTGAAATTGCTTGTATCTGTTAAACGGGAGACCTCCATTACGAGCCATTAATGGATTGAGCGATAGACGCTGAAGCATCAGCTGTGGGCTTATATATCCAACCAGGGACGGATTTTGAGTGAGTGGTTAGATGGATGCTAGTGCATTGTGGGCGAGACACACAGACGCGCTATATAGGGGTCCAAGGCAATTTCGTACACAACTTTTAAGGGTAATTATAAATTCTGCAGGCGGTGGGATATTTTGTTTGTTGGTATGACTGGTGTTTTAAGAGTAGGTTTAACGGCGCCGGATTAAAGCTTAAATATGGATGTGTATTATTGACTATTTAACCTTTTTGAAGTCTGAGCTGTTAAAATAAAATTGTAACGATGTATTTAATGCCTCTGAGAAAACGCGTATACATTAAAATGGTTAGTTGATAAATGCTGTTTAAAGAAACAGATGTTTATTCTGAGAATTATACAAACTAATAAATACTATCTGTGCGTAAATTATAAAGTTGTTGGTTGTTAAATCGGTTAGTACATACAGTTACCACTGAGATTTAAAGAGTTATACCGTTGTGATCTGTTAAAAAGGAAAATTTTCGTTTACAAAATTCGAGAAATAAATTTTGTAGGTTTACTGTAGTTAATGTCTTATAATGAACTGAATAACTTATTCCATAGACCACATTTATTGAGAAACTGATGGTCTGTTAGCTAGTCAAATACTTCCTACCGCTTGTTGAACACGTAGATTCGTTCGTCCATTCTTTCATTCATAATGAACCTAGACATATCTAGTAGTCTAGTCTATTCTCTTGGATCCGGTAGAACGAATTATTCCTTATCTTAGAACTGGAAATTCAGCTGTAGACGAGGGGATAATATTAAAACGGATCCTAAGAACATAGCTTCTTAAGGTTTGGACTGGATGTTTTTGGCATGGTATAAGGGCCGAAGGTTGACTCTTAAGAACACGGTAATGGACTTTCACTTTTGTTACAAGCTGAGCTGGTCGAAGCGTCGCGCTACGTCACTTGCTTGCGGCTAGAAGGAAAACAAACGCATATATAGTCCGCGACTGTAATCTTGAGACTTGAGGGATGAGGAGAAAGAGGGAAAGGTGGCGTCTGCCTTTAACGCTTCGGATTTCCTGCATTCCTTGCAAGTCTCAAGATTACAGGCGCGTACTGTACTACGTAAACTAAAAACATTATCGGCTTAGGAACTTGGACGGCGAGATGCAAAGTTCTGCCTCTGGCAAGTAATGTTTGTAGGATGGACAGTATATACTTTATCTCCCCCCCCGGGGGGGGGTTCTTCTGCTACCCTTGCCTCTCGTAATATCTGCATTTCCATCATATAGTGACGTTATTCACTAACAATCGTTCCCTCTTTGTAGAATATTTATGAGCGACATGGATTAAGCTAGGGCTGGGATATGTTGACTTGTTTGTAAATACAGGACTCCTTGAATACCTCTGGGAAGGAAGTAATCTGTTATACCACTGAGTGAGTTGGCTGTCGGTCCATAAGGAATTATTAAGTGTTAAAGGCGTTAGTCCCATGATTGGCACCTCCAATGTTAGGAAAGTATATTGTAATGTGAGGTTATGAGATTAAAAAAGGAAGAAATTTAGATGTGTTTGAAGCGACTAGATTTCTACTTGTTCTTTAAATGTTTATAACAGCGGTTGATTCGTTACAGAAACACTGTTTGACATTTTGTGAGGTATATTTGTTATAAACGACGTTTCGGGAGTTTATTTTTCTCCCATCTTCAGGTAATCAACTGAGGCAAATAAATCTTTGTTTTTGTGCATAAAACACACCTGAAGTGACGTTCTGTATTTATTTCACGTTCCTCGATTGTGGGAGCCATCTTTCTTGTATTTCCATAGATGGTTCGATGCCACAGGTACAAGAGGATGTCCCAGTCTGTGGAAATAACGAAGTTCTGTCAGTCGAGTAATTGCTGGCTGAGGAGTGACATCGGGAAACGACTCGACGGTGACGTGCTGCCAAAGTTATAATGAACCGAACGAAGGCTCAGCGCTACTGCCGAACCGCACTCTCACCAAAGGAAGGGGCGAGGTGGATAGTGATATTCAATAAAGACCAATCAATGCTGGAATATAATCAAGTTTACTTCCTCTCGCAAAATGAAAACTGGCACGAAATCCTCAGAGGGGAGGTAGTATTAAACCCCTCAAATCCTAAATCCATTTAAACCCCCTTTTTTCTTATTATAAAAATGTAATTTATTTTTTTAAATATAGTTGGTATTAAACGGAATGCATTATATACATGTCAAATGGAAATGAAAGGGAAATAGCGAATGAAAAGCAGAGTTGGGTGATGAAGTGGACTTGGCTGGGGGGGAGGGGGGTGTTACCCACTGCGCTGCCATTTGCAATTAATGCTTTGCTGTCAAACAGAAGCGGACATCAGATAGTTGGAAAGACAGGTGATGGGATTCCAAGCTCTGACGTAATAACTGAATGACTAGCAACGTGAATTATTAAACTATTATTTGTTTTGCATAAGGTTCATACTTAACTCTGTTCATTTGATTTGAACAGGGTCAACACTACTGCAATTTTAAATTATAATTTCCCTTTATCGATTTCAGAGTTTTATGATATTTCGTAATACAAATTGAAGATGAAATAGTTATCGTCAGAATATCATCAATATGCACAGGTGTTATAAATTCTGTTAGTAAATTGAGGGATTTCTGCGAAAAACTACGTAAGTCTAATTTTTTTTAAAATCAAAAATAAATCTTACAGCCGTCTGAACCAATGAAAATGTCTTGTCATATTTATTTTGTATCAATATATTTTACGTGTTACATCGCAGAAATGATGTTACAGTTAACGTAGATAAAAATAGTATTAAAATATATTAAAATTGTCCGTCAATCACAATAAAGTAATATAAGATAATTAAATGGTTAAAATATTATCCTTTGTTTTGTATCGAGTACTCGATTTACATATGGAACATTCTCGACATGTTTCGGCTTTCATAGAGCCGTCATCAGGTTTATGTTATAAACTCTTAACTCAATTACTAATTTTTAATTTTTAATTTTCTTATCATTTCTTCGTTTTTCATATTGTATCAACATTGTTGTTGTGTTATATATCATTGATACAATCGTATTGTCGGAGTGATATAAATGCTGCGTATATTGGTCTGTGAATTAAAAAATTCAAAACCATTAATGAAATTGAATATAGAAAACAAAATAAATAAATGAAAATAAACGTATAAACTTACCAGAGAAGTAATATCGAAGTTGTAAGAGGAGAGATCAGAAGTACATCGTATCGGAGCGAGGTTGGTTATTGACTGCGGTGTTAGTGGGTGAAAGGCGGTTTGTCAGGGTTGGGGTCAAGGTACTTGAGTGCATTAAAAATGGGGTTGTTAAGCAAAATGTTATTATCAGTAAGGCATATGTTTTGTTTATAAGTTTGATATTTTTAATGCACTCAAGTACCTTGACCCCAACCCTGACAAACCGCCTTTCACCCACTAACACCGCAGTCAGTAACCAACATAGCTCCGATACGGTGTACTTCTGATCTCTCCTCTTACAACTTCGATATTACTTCTCTGGTAAGTTTATACGTTTATTTTCATTTTTATTTTCATTTATTTATTTTGTTTTCTATATTCAATTTCATTAATGGTTTTGAATCTTTTAATTCACAGACCAATATACGCAGCATTAACATCACTCCGACAATACGATTGTATCAATGATATATAACACAACAACAATGTTGATACAATATGAAAAACGAAGAAATGATAAGAAAATTAAAAATTAGTAATTGAATTAAGAGTTTATAACATACACCTGATGACGGCTCTATGAAAGCCGAAACATGTCGAGAATGTTCCATATGTAAATCGAGTACTCGATACGGAACAAAATAATAATATTTTAACCATTTAATTATCTTATATTACTTTATTGTGATTGACGGACAATTTTAATATATTTTAATACTATTTTTAAATAAAATCACAATATGACGCACCTACAATATCTTATTAACGTAGATAGTTTACGTTTACAGAAATAAAATGTGTGCACATAAGATCACCCATTTTCTTCTAGCCTTATGATAATTAGAAATGAGAGAACCACGTTAACCTATAAATGGTCTATCGAGAAATTTAGTCAGAGGATAACAATTGGATTATATTTTCCGATAATATTCTTAGGATCAGGCTATTTTTAACGTAATTAAATCTGCCCTATATGACAGTAATTTGGAAATAAGTTTCTTAATTATGCAACAAATAAAATCGATTGATGGCAAAGGTGTGTTATTGGTAGGTTCGTTGAATAACTGTTGGTTAGCTGGATGTCTGATTGGCCGACTAAACAAATGATAGTTTGATTAAATGTTCCAGAGGTTTATTTACTTAATTGTTCATTAAGGATTGAGAGGATGGATTGTTGAGTGAATTGATCACTTCAGAATTTAATCGGGAATGACTGAGGATTACCTGCAATTTCAAAATATATAATTGTCCTACATTATCATAAGGAAAGACATTATTGTATCAAGGCTTCACTGCTTTCATATCATGTTACTGCAAGAAAAATGCATGTAACACATTCCTTGTATTAAGTTTTATAACTTTTGAGATTGTCTGTATATCATACCGTTACACGTACAAACTGGTTTATATAAAGAATATTAAATGTGGGAAATAAATAAAATATTTATATGTATCAAAATGTAACGAAATCTTCAGCGAGGCCTATTGTTTCCGAGTTCGACGTTAGTGTCGCTGCCATCAGGTGGAGGGCCATGTGACGTAACGTCCCGTTCGGCTACGTCGCTATACGACCCAATTAGGGTCCCTTTCCGCACATGTTCGGAAAGGTCGCGTATTTCACATAAAATATGGATGCTGAGTTACCCTGTTGGGCAGGACAGACAATTCTGTGCGTTGTATTCAAAAACTTCGTGCCTGGGAACTCTTCTGCGCATGAGTGTCCTAACTCTATGGAATTATTTCTTAAGAACCTGAAGTCGCTCAGATGGTCAAATTCCCTGTATTTGATGTTCATTGTCCTAGCCACTCGAATCTAGTTTAAACACCAATTTTTCACATTAATTTTAACATTGTTCTTCTGCCTGTGCCTAGGTCTTGTTAGTGGTCTATTTATTCATCATTTTCTATCCGAAATGCCTTTACCGTCAATAGCATACGTGTGCTATTATCTTGTTGAACATCTCTAGACATTTTGAAGTATTTCTTGTACGAAGAGTCGTCTTTCGCAGGGCAATTTAACATTGGAAAACGCAGAGACACACATCCATGCCTCGGGTGGCATTAGAACCCATGGTCCCAGTAGTGGAACGACAAGGTCCAGACTTGTCTTGATCTTCCCCCGTCTCGTGTCTTCGTAAATGTGGGCGGTTCCACGAGCCACGTGTCCGAGCGAGTATCTGCGGTGTCGGTAGTGCAGCTGTCTGCACACGCCGACAACATTCATGTCGAGTCTCTGGGGTGCTCGCCCACTACACGCCATATAGGCGTTTAATGGGAGAGGTTGTGCTCATACTTATTCCTAACCTCGGCACTAGAAAGGGATAAGTGGTCAGCGTCATGCCCGGCCGATTTTTACCCCCCGGGAAAGGACCCCGGTACCCATTGGATAGAAGACTGGGCGGGCCCCAGAGCCGGTTCGGACGCAGATGCTAAAAAATAAATCCTCTTCCCTTGTCGGGGATCGAACCCCGGTTGTCCAATCCTTAGTTAGTCACTATAATGACTTACTACAGTTCTTATTATCGTCTCGTATCAGAGGACGATGAATAAACTTTTAATTGATGCAGCGTCGTTAAATAATTAACGATTCATCTGCAGGTCTACCTAAAATCATTCTATCTCTGCAGATTGAAAAACCAAATCGATCCATGAACTGTCGGGATTGTTGAGATTTGAATAAAAGTCTTAATATTTTTGAACTGTTTCTTTTGTTGTGTGCCATTTATGCTCCAACACGTATGGTTATTGGCTCAAATAGAGACTGCATTTTGGAGCGCATGAACAAGAACTCCGCACCATAGAGTGGCAATAAGAAGAAGGCAAAGAAGCAAGGAGGCGAAGGGACTGGATAACTGTGCTCGCAGTACCATGGTGATGCAAGTTTGAAAGATACGTGTCCAGCCAAAAATAAAAGTATTTGTCAAGTGGGGGCAAGGGTTAGAGAACAGCAGTCTTCCTTTGGTGCTTTTGAAGCCCAGATCTACACTGTCAAAATAACAAGTCGGAAATAAATAAATTGCTAGTGGTGAAACGAGAAACAGAAAAGAATCGATTGGGAATTGTAAAATTTCTTTTTTTTTTAAACACATTTTTCAAACGTAATCCTGTGAAATTCAGACTCAGTTCTACAGAATAATTTCTATGTGTGTATGGAGTATTATTATGAAAACAAAATTTACAATTTAAAATCATGATATTCATGTAATTTTAAAGTGTAAATATTATAATGAAACACTTCTGCTCGTATATTTATTTAATGTTTGTATTACACGTAGGTCATTGGTGTTATTTTGAGCGTGTCCGGCGTAAGGCAAGAGTTTTAGCGTGGCGTAAAACTCCCGACCGTTCGTCTGTACGTATGTCTGTCTGTCCGAAGATGTCTTTTAAGTCTGTATAGCTTTATTATGTACGGGATAGTGGTAGCCTTCAGCTGCTCTCACATGAAATATTTAAGGGTGCCAAAGCAATCTCTCGAAAGAGTCTCTGCCACTTAGCCTGCATTAGTTACTGTTGGAGTTCTGCTGCCGTCAGAAATACAGCGTGTGCAAATGTTCATGACCACAAGTCTGTTGCGGTTATCAGCCTGTGATCTCACTAGCAAATAGTGAAATCACAATTAAATATAAGATAATACACATTAAACGTAACAAAATAATTTCGCATTTATGTATTTTCTCTTAAATACCACCGTCCTTTTTTCATTCTGTAATTTTTAAAATAACATTTTTAATAAACTGATATTTGCTAATATACTTAAAACTCTCCCCGTTTTAGGTAAATCAAACGTTCATTACCGTGTTTACAAAAGCCCGTCACGGAGTTCTATCCAGATTCTAAGACAGGTTACAGTCCGTAACATTACAACCCACTTCTTTAAGATCAATTGTAATATAACCCCCCCCCCCCAGGCCATTTATGCTTCCAGTTACGGTAATCTTAATCCTGTAAAGTCCAGTGGTAAATATATTCCCCACTTATAACAATTAGTAATTCTGCGTTAAGTATTTGTGTTTCGTATGACTCTCACAAAAGCTGATATTATTTTCTTAAACAGCATTGAACAGTTGGCCTTTGTAATCGTGAAGATTTGTGTTTTCTTTGCGGTACGGACTAAGTTATTAAATATTATTTCGACGGCTTCGAAGGGTCGATATTTGGATGTTTGAAGCTCAGAAATTTTCCCTGTGCAATAATGTTATGTTATGAAATCTTATGTAGTTTAAATATATTTTGATGTTCGTTTTATTCACGTGTAACATACGAACGTTTTATGGTATATTTATTCTCTCTTTATGAGTGTTATTATCGAGTTCGGCCTGCTGATCGTAAAAATACAAGTTGACTTCTCGGATAGAAGTTTAGAAGACCGCTATTTGCATACTGTCTACAACTTTGTGCCTTATTCTTCGATTTAATAGGCGCATCGATTATCGCAGCATCCCATCCGTCACTACTTTCGTTTCATTCGTCCTCAACACGATTTAATTAATTAATCTGTGATCGGTTCTTCGTATGTTATGCGTAGAAGACACATTCAAGACAAGTTTAGAAAACATTTACATTTTGGATTAACCGAAAAATTAAATTAAATCTTTGTTTATAATACGGGTTCGATAATCACAAACACATTTTGAACCTGAGCAGGGGGCCTAGAAACAAGCGTGACCTTGACTCTAGTGTCATGAAGGATGTTGGGAAATTCTATTAACATGGGGGTGGAGTCGATTTTGACTTCATATTTGTGCCGTCTTACGTGGGTTAATTTTAAAGAGTACAGAACTCACTTAGTTGCTATTTAAATGTGTTTGACCAGTAATGGTTCATTAAGATTAACTTTATAAATTTGTCACGTATGACTTGTCAGAATTTGTTACAAACATATAAATAAAACTGTACAAGAAGTGTAATATTGATTATAAAGTCGTAAATTATTATGTTAGAATTCTATCTTAAGTTCTGGAAACTTCTATGAAATCCTGCCGTTTAAAGGATTTAATCAAAAGACGAGGTTTGCAACTTTCTTACAAGGGCGAATGGCTGAATAGCACTAATACAAGTTAGCTCTGTGTGGAATAATATCAAGGTAAGTTATACGCATGCGCACACAAGGTCGTGATACTTTGCGTATTTCCTTACAAGGAAAAGTAGGCTAATAGACTACAATTTTAAAAGTTGCTCATGTTATTAATTATACATATACATTAACTAATGAAGTGTGATATGTCTGTAATTTACGTTTAGTTGTGTTAGACAAATATACGAAATTGAACGTTGGTACCAATGTTATGAGTCTGATTATCATCCTTATCGCTAGAGGCGCTACAGTTCTGCTATGACCGTGTGTGACGTTTCTAGAGAATTTTTCTGCTATGTTTCTCTGTCTTCAGACGGTTGGTAGGACTCGCTGAATTAGATATCTGGTTAAAAGACTTGGATTCTTGCTGCAAGAGAAGAACGCTTTGTTTACAATAAAATAATATTCTTAAAATTCTAATAATCGTGGTTTATAAAGATATGAGGTTAATTAGAGCATGGAAAAGATTTTGTAAGTGGATATTATGAAATTAGGCTTGCGTAATTTGTATAACTTTTTCTAAGTGTTGCGATTTTAAATGAGTAACTGACATATTAGACTCCTTACGTTAACGTAAACAATGATAAAAACGTTATTAACACTGTGTTAAGAAAATAGACATGACATTCACTTAGGGCTTGTAATAGGTTTCAAGTTTTAAAATAACCATTAAACACAAGTATCTTGGATATTTTTAAACTCTTGGCAATGTTATAATATCATTTAAAGGTTTTAATGCTTACGTGAAATGCATCTAAAACTGCAATTTTCCCACGAAACTAGCTAAATATTGGGTCAGAGATGAAGCTGCTAACTTATTATCGAGGGCATGATAATGTGATACTTGTTCAGGGCCTATCGTGTGATAGATGAGGTGGGAGCAGTGGTGGATTGGCAGGGGAACACCAAAGAACAGATCAGATAGAAACCTGCTACATTGCCAATTCATCCGCCAAGAAACGCACTTGGAGTTACTCGGGGTTGAAGTTTTGTCTCTGGCGAGAAAAGCCAGTGTCTGGCTTACATGAAATACATAAGACGCTTTAGTTAGTGTAGATGTGTTTCAAAATGACGACCTTCCTATATATATATATATATATATAGGATACTCTGCAATGTCCTTTGAGGACACGAAACTCAACTAAATATTACCTTCAAAATATATCTTCCTAAAGCAAAGGAAACACAACACTTTACCATCACAAAAATTAACTACTTGCTATTTAAGAAAATAAAAACTGTTAATTATCACTCGGTAGAAAAACTTCAGAGTTATAGATTGTTAACAACTTGTCTTTAAGTGGTTAAGAGATTTAGTTTCCAGAGGTAAATTAGGCACTCGATATTAAATGTAGGTTTTCCAAATAAGAGGTGCATTGTTGTTGAACTGCTGCTTTGTTTTCTAAAATATGGGATATCTTTCGAAATATTGATAACAATACGAAGTATGAGCACGTTCACTTCGATCACCCGAAGAACTGACCCAACTATAGTTGGAGTGCCTCGTGCTATTGACTACAGGATAAAACTCATTCGCTCTAAAAGCATTTGAGTGCTTTTCTATCCGTTCACTCTCTTACACAGATTCAAAATGAATACATCCATCTCACTCCTACTAAAAGCGCCCCCTCCTTCGCCGCCACAGCCCCTCCCTCCCCTTCGCGTACTCCCTCCCTCACACATCAACTTGTTGGGAGTGGTTGCTTTTTCTATTTTGAAGGAGGAAAAACGGAGACTAACACCGACCCACTGGTAAATTTCACCAAGTATTGTTCGCAAAATGCACGTTAATTTTAACGTCAACTTATAGTGTTCTTTTAAAAACAAAAAAATTCTCTCTTTACGTGTTTCAGAAATGATCTTCCGCATAGACTCCCAGGCGTTTTACACTTTGTGTTTAGTCGTGTTTAGATATGTTTCTAAGGTACATGAACATTTTGTGAGGGCGTGATAGCCAGTCGACAAAGCGTGAACAGGTATCATTTGCATGAATTTATTTTACGTTTTTGAATAAAAATTTGTATACGTAACTGGTTGTAACACACAATAAATATTGTGACTGGCGAAAAATTTGTCTCATAAATTATGGGTAAAAGATATATTTCAAAATCTTTAAAACACATTAGAAAAAGTTTGATTCACAAAAGTACATTCATGTTCACTGTAAAATTAATACGAATAATAATTTAAAAATGGAATATTAAGTACAGTGTGAAATTAATATTTTTCGCCAGTTCTAGGGTTAAAGAGTGTACTAGTCCTAGAAGTTTGGGAAACCATAAATGGTTTTCAAAAATTTCTCACAAATGTTTATTTTTCCCCAAACATTTGTAGAAATATGATTAGGCTTTACAATTTATAATCCTACATTAACTCAGGGCTGAAATGATAGTCTCTCATAATTTTAGATAATATTAAAGCTTCTAAACTATGAATTCATTCTTCAGTTTTAATATTCGAACTTACCTCCCTTACACTGGCATTGGCGATATTACGAACTACTCTGTTGTTCTTATAATTGTTTTCATTATTAGCTAGATGTATCCAGTAAAGATATTACTTATTAACAAATTATTTTTCTTGCCTTTAAGGAAGTTGTCGTGGTTTCTGAGAGACCCCTTCTGGTTGAGGCCCCTCTTGGGGCGACGTATCCGGTGGTAAACCCTGGATCCTAAGAAGATACTCCTTGTAACAAGAACGTTCTTCAGTAAAGGTGAGTGAGCAAATCATTTAGAACTGTAATGAATTTTCAATCACGTAATGTTAAATACAATATTAAGAAAAAAAGAATTTTCTGGAAAGTGTTATAATGTCGACTTTTATTTAACTGCTACTACCATAAAGATATTAGTTAAATTAAAAATTAATAATTAAATGGTCAGTATTTATGAGTAGTTTTATTTAATTTAGGTTTTTATGATTAAAAAAATATTTATTTTTAAAATGCAAAAAGCATTCGACACAGAACATGTAGATATGTTTATGAAACACACGTCATATTGCACCGTGCAATGGATTATTAATTTTTACCAAAAAGCTAAAAAGTAAAGACAGATCTCTCACGATGGCCACGATATTTTGTGCTAGTATAAAAACTCTGTCACATAGAATCGTTTGAGGACACGCGTTTCTGTTTTACGGATTGTCGTCACAGCATAGTGAAATGCGTCCTAACAGATGGAAAATTACGCAGCTAGTTGTCATAAATCTAGTTGCATATGACGCAAACAATACACCACCTGGCGCCACGTTTACATACCATTGATAAACTGCAGGTGGCAGGGGTGGGAATTCTTCCTTATTTAAATCGTGTAAATCGAAATGATTGTTGTTTTATTTCCGCTGTGAAAATTTTGCACCAAATAGTTTGTATTTGAGAGGTACTGGGTTTAAATATTGGCCTCGACACCGGTTATCCTTAGGTATTTGTGGCTTTCCTCGGCCCCTTCAGGCAAATACAGGGATAATACCTTCAATTAGGCAAGACCGTATCCATTCAAATCCTTTCCAATTCATTCATTAATGGTCTTATCATCTGACGCCATGGCGTCGTTAAATAAGTGTAGTATCAAAATGTCACATGGTATAAAAGGTGAATTTTTAAGGCCTTTGGACTTTTTACGCTGAAGCTGTCCGCGGAACCCATTTAAGTATCTTATTCTTGTCATCTTTCAAGTGGTTCGTATTTAAATAGATATCTACCGTAGTGCGTGTAGTGCATTAACGGACTAAGAGCCAGTTCATGATTTGAATGTGTACAGATTTTGTAAAAAACAACAGTAATCAAATAATGCATAAAATAAAGGTAGGATTGCGATGTTATTTGATGATATGTTACAATGGGGTCGCCAGTTCGAACCCATGTTGTAGGGCGAAATGTAGACTGATGTTTTTTAAGTAAGTGTGTATAACGTCTTTTGTGCGAGACAACAAAAACTAGAAAGCGTTAAACATTCTCTCTTTATGCTAAAGAGTATAAAGGTGTATGCGGTCTAGAGCACTCTTATTACCGAAAGGAATTATTTGTTTGAGTTTTGAGTAGAATATTTGACACCAGTATATCGGAAAGTTTTATAATTTATACCTTCACCAAACATAATTAGGGTGATAACAACAAGAAGTTGACACATACTAACAAAAATGCAGAATTTTGATACTTATATTGATGTATGGTTTGAAAGGTTTAAAACCGAATAATCCAGAAACCAGACTTCGTTGACCTTTACAAATACGCACGCGTGGGTCAGTCAGCAAGGCTCCTTGCTGACTTGTCATTTATCTATTCCGTTGCATTCTTACTGTGACATAGTTCAAGCCTGCAAATATTTTGCATTTATAGAATGCAATTATCAACTCTATGGAACATTGACTTTTATGAGAAGTTGGTAGTTCTTAAACTGGTCAACAAATTACCCAATTTTTTGTAGAAAAAGATGTCTTGTCATGTGTAAAAGAGTCAACCATTACTCTGTTCTGACGAATACAAAATCAGTTTGTTTTTCGTATTGAGAACCGACTTATGTTGAGGTGGTCTCTTCCGTGAAGACTTTCACTCAAAAATTCTATAAGCACTTTCTTTCGGATTAGCTCTACGTTATCCTACTAATATTTTGTGAGTAATACGAATTGTGAAGTTAAAACTTGGGCAGGTTTTTGTATATTGTTACTACGCCCCTCTTGGATACTAATATTCTGCACGACGCCATGTTTTCAGAAGATTCTCAGTCTATTTTTCGAAACTTTATATGAGATACCAAGTTTCATACCCTCATAAAATAAAAGCTACCTACAAAACTGGAGGCTCAGGTTCTGTGCCATTTACACCGTCCATAATTACAGGCAGCTGAAGTTGCTAATAAATATGTAATATTCCGACTTACAATTACGAAACATCCTTTCTCCTCTAGCATAATTAATTTAGTGCACAGTAATTATACATCAGTAAAGTTTTATAATGTTAGTAAAGTAATGAAAAGACGTATATGCGCATGTGTAACACGACATTTAAAGGATAACGCAGGAGTGTGAATTCTACAGTCTACAAGCCAAATGCGTCTCATGAGTACATTGTCTGACGTTGAGTGGTAACGGAAATTTGAATTTTATAAAGTAAGGATAATTTCTTTACTAGCTGAGCGACTATCAGTTTCTCAATATTAAATTGCTGTATGCGGTTTTAAGACAGAATCTTAGTTTCTACACATATTTTAGATCGTCCCAATATTTATAGCCTTATATAACTGGGTTCTCGGGTTCGATTCCCGGCGGTGCCCGAATTTATAACTTGTGTTGGGCAAGGCCGTGGTCTAGGCAACACGGAGTTTTCCTCCGTGGCATCCCAACAATTACTCCATTCACACACAGAAGAAGGCAATGGCAAACCACTTCTGGATCATCTGCCAAGAACGTATATGAACAGGTCCCAGTCCGAGAAAAGGATGGAAGGATCCTGTTCATATGGACCTGTCGTCAGACAGAACACTAAATAAATAATAAATAAAATAACTATCTTAAAACGTGATTTACTTAGAAGATTTATTTCTCTATGAATAACTGTTTTAATATCTTGGTGGATTTTTGTCTTCGTTAATTCTAAGTATATTCTTAAATCTCTTTTATTTTGCGTGTATATCTTTTGGTAAATATACTACACCAGCTCCCGGAAGTTCGGTTCATGTGAGAACTCAGTTATTTGGCAAAACACTAAACAGCTTCCAGTCTCCGAAACGTCGTGTTCGTTTTCCAAAAAGATCAAAACGATGGATAATGTCGAGGAAGCTAATTGTTTTGTCATTACACCATCGTTAGAGACCTTAAGATTTGGTTTATTAATAACTTTTGTTAACTTAAGTGAGATTAGCTTCTTCAGTGGACAGTTTCTGAAACGTCGTGGACTTTTAATCTTGAAAAAGATGGAATCTTCCTGTGTGTTCTAGTCAGAAATTCATTTAACAAGTACAAATGCCCATTACGAACTGTCGACTGTGGGTAGTTAAGATTGGCTCTGGGGACGCGAAAATATTATTTATAACCATGAAATCTGTTGAAAATAAATTACGTGTTGCAGATGAAGATTGTGAAAATGTTGGTACTCTTAGGTTCTATAGAAGTCTGTAGATTACATCACTGCTACCTTCTCAAGAAGACCTTTGCTCCATGTAGTTAGCAGAAGTATATTTACGAAACACTAAACCAGTCACGAGGGGACTACATTGTTACTGGTCACCCCTGTTGGGTAATTGGAACATGTGAGTAGGGGAGGGGTGTTGTTGTCTGTGAGGCCTCGTGAATTCTGCAGTTCGCGAATATAATGTTTCCTTCTTGTATAACATGTCAGGGGTGAATATGTTCAAACACCGAGCATGGTAATTTTACATGAGATTCCAGAAATATGCAATACTTCGTAAGATTTTCTTATGGAATATACGTTTCTATCTGCCTGCGAGGTTATAAGTGTTACATATTAAAATATATATATATAAAAAGTAAAAGTTTACGTGGATATGTCTCTCAGCCGAGATAGCTGTCAGTAAGGTGATTGATTATGAACGAAGTGGGTTTGATTCCCGACAAGGGCAGGGATATATTTATTCGTTTCGGGAACAAAGAATACGGGTTGAAATTGGACCGTTCCCATCTAGTACCGAAGCTAGTAAGTTTCTATACGCCGTCGTACCGCGGTGTTTAGATAAGAATAAATTCATCATCTTTTGGCCTGTCATTGTAAAGAAAGAAAGGTGACTGGCGTGTTTGAGAAAAGGGTGCAGAGGAAGATACGCGGAGATTATACAGACCAGATGACAGGAGGATGGAGAAATTTTCATAATTAGGAACTTCATAATCTGTGCCTTTCAACCAGAAGTGTTTACGATGACCGGATCATGGAGAATAATATGCACAGTAAATGTAGTTTGCGTAAGAGAGACAATAAATGTATATAAGATTTTGTTTGGAAAACCTAAAAGGGAGCAATAGGAATACCTAGGATTAGTTTTTACGATAATATTAAATTTCGTGTTCTGATAAATGATTTGAAGATAAGGAATTTATAATTTGTTTGATGATAGGGATAGGTGGTGGTCTCTTGTGGACACGGCATTGAACTATTTTATTTCATAAAAGACGGTGAATTTCGTTGAGTTGAGAGATTGATGGTATCATAAGTACTTCGATCTATGGAATTAAACGTTTGAGCATGAAGTTTTTGTCAAATATAAGACGAAAGCGTAGTGAAGGGTTAAAATGAAAAATTGTGATACGAAATTGGACCAAAGGATGTTGACGTTCTTACCATACTTACGGGTTTGTCAGTTACTGTAGATCTTTCTCTGTGCTTGACACTGACGGAAAAGTATCACGTAACAGAGGTGGCTAAGTATAGATTTAATGATGGTTTTACGTCTCGTATGTTATGTAGGCCCCAATGGGAGTATGATTTAGAACAACGAACTGGCGAAGCGATTATAGTCTGTTACATTTCTTTTTCACAGCATTTTCCTCGAGAGACTGAAGAAATATACGAACACCTAAAGATATCGAATTTCCGGGCCTGGAGTCGAACTCTTTAACTCTCGAATACGAAGCAGCTTTATTCAGCTCTCGACCAATGTAAACTAAGTATTCAGTCTTTATCTTGTGGCTGAAAATTGAAACCCATTGGTGCTTTGTGGTTTGTAACAATGCTATCGTTAGCTCAGATTGTAAGACTGTAGTGTTAAATGATAAGAGTTAATAATGAGTTGGAAAGGACATACAAGAAAGCGGTCATAACCTAATTTAAGGTACTATTCCGGTATATGACTAAATCGCCTGAGGAATAACAATGCTAGAAATGCTGTAAGGGATTTTGGACCTTATGGGATTATATTTATGACTGTTTTTTACTTTAGATTTTCCCTTCATTCTTAGCGGGTAATTAGAGCAGTTCCATTATTGTGGCAAATCTTGTGTTTAGAAACCCCTCACGAAGAACCGACTCTTTCGAAAATAAAATATAGTCGTATATTTACGTGTTTTTATATGCATGGGGAACAAGAAGGTTAGTTCTTGAAGGTTTTGTTACATCAGTAAATGTGGCGTAATCCGTAGGAGATAAATGCAACACATTTTGATAACGCTTTCATATGAAGGCAAATTAAGAAAATGGAAAATTTCGATTTCTTACCTCACTTAAATTACAGTATGACCAAGCACATTCAACGCGCCAAGGTTAAACAGCTGTTTGCAACATTGGAATTGGTTTGTGGGTCTGGCATTGACATCGTAGTCTGCACGCTGACGCGAGACGAGCCTTCGTGCAGACAAATTGGCATTACTGTGGCAATGTCGTTATTGTGTCAACCTTGTTGTTGTTGTTATTATCCCATCTATTCACCACTTTATAGGGTATTTACTTCTATGTACCCGAGACAAACCTTACCCCCAAGGTACATAGTGCAGCAGCTATTTGCGAAATACATTTTGTTTTTAATATGTGTTACATGTATTATATTTATTACATGTATTATTATTATTACTATAGCCATTTAAAGTTTAGAACACTTTATTCCAAGTGATGACTTCTTGATGCTGTGTTTGATATTAATGTTTTTGGGGGTAAAATAAATTGTAATTCCATCATGGTCACTGTTGGTATTCGTGTTTCTAAAAGACAGATAAGAGAATTTTTACTTTTTGTGAGCTGTGCATTGAGACATATTCCTTCAGCTAAATGAGTCATTACTACTAGTGACGTATGCAGATTTCTGGATTTTTTCCCAAAAAATTTGTCAACTGAGACACTTTTTCGAGGCGAGAAATAAGAAAAACTTAATTGAATTATCATTACTACAGTAGCGTATGATCCGTCAAAAGGAATGAACATTTTTATGCTGAATAGTAATATATTTTATTGCAATATTATCTTTGCAAATCGCGTCGAAAGTACAGAATACGAAAACATTTTCATGACTACTGATACCAAATTTCTATCAGATGCACCAACAAAAATATCAGTTCGCCTGACTCCTGCAAAAACGCAGACTCCGCCAGACCCCACCGTAGCCTCGTTCGGATTTCTTGCTACCATAGTCGTCACCGTCAGAACTTAATTTTGATATGTCTCGCTTGTCGGTGTTATTGTCACTGTTGAAATAGTTTGCTACGTGTGAAATTATTCTATTGTTGCTTGGTTTCTCTGTAAGTCCATGACCACTGTTTGGACAAAGCTATGAAAAGAGCCTGTTTAGTGAAGGAAGTAGCTTCTAGACATTTGTGGCTTTATGGTTTTGGACAACCCTGGTACTGTTGTAATTCGCAGAAATAACTAATGCTCCCACAGTGAAGAGGCAGCCGGCAAGTATCTACAATACTTGCCTTCTTGTTTGTGTGTTTGCATGTTTAAAGTTATGATAACTAATTACACTAATTAGCTAATTAAATTCCACAAGGCAAGGATGTAGGCAGTAAGCCAGAGACGCTCACAAACAGGTGTATGCGCACTGCTATTACATACGTTACTATAATACTTTGTGGTATAATTTAGGAGAAGCTGCAGCCATATATACAAGTGTTGGTATGTACAGTCGAGTGTAATGAAAATATAAGATTTTCACGTATTTGTTTGTTTCCATGTCCCCCGCTTTGATTATACTTAGGCAAGTAATATATCAGCAAATTCTCAGGTAATTAATAATTGTTTTACTAGTAATGTTATATTATTTATGTAGTTTATATATTTGAACTGTTAATATACTCCTACATCGTTCGTGCGATGCGGGAAAATTTGATTTAGGTTCTGACTGTGGCGACTCAGGTGGTAAGAAATGAAAACGAGGATATGGTGGCGCCTACAATGGGATTTGGCGGAGTGTGCAGTCAGGTGGTCGAAGTTGTGTTGTTGCGTTTCGAAGGGGAAACGTGGTTATCAGTCGCCGTTAAAGATGTTTTCAGAGGCAGTACACCAAGCATGTCAAACTCAAAGGCTTACACGGGCCAAATAAACAAGGTTTAAGTTTGTGTGGACCCCCCCATCAGTAATTCTGGATCTGACAGGAGACTTATTTCCTTTCATAATTGTAAATAACTGCTCACACCGATAAGTACTTCCAAACATGGAAATAATTTCATATGCGAATTTTCGAGTATTTTCAAACCTGGCAGGTAAATATTTGTAAAATCCAGGCACGCCAACTTCACTGAATTTTGCCTTCAAATCTGAATCGCACTGGATCTCAATTACCTCCATTTGCATTTGATTAGGTACTGATTCTATATTTATTGAAAAAATCGAAGAAAACAAAGAAAACTTGTCTTCCAAAAATTTAAAATCTTCAAACCTTGTTTCAAATTCAGTTCTAAGGCTTAAAACTTTTTCTGCGTATTTTTGATACGATGCAGTTTCACCTAAACTTGATTTGTTCATGTTGCATGTCGGAAAGTGCGTTAAATCTTCATTTTTCAACTGCTTTTCCCAAAGAACTAGCTTACATTTGAATTCTTTAACTCGGTCACTCATGTTCGTTAGGCATATGGGAAATGGATGCAACACAATTATAGTAACCAGTCATTGGCGAACGTTGTAGTTCGTTACTAATAATTATGTATAACAGGATATTGTAAAAATTAAGTTACGAAATTTTTAGTAAAAACACCGTTATATTGGCTGGGCCGCAAAAATATTCGTTGTGAACCGCATGCGGCCCGCGGGCCGCGAGTTTGACATGCTTGCAGTACACACTTGTCCTTTCGTCCTTCTGGTAAAAGTGGGTTTAAGAAGAGAAGGCGAGGAATATTTGTCCTTTCCCTGAAACATAACGTTTGACATCTTAACGAAAACAGTGGTGAAATGTATTTTTGTACCATTTTGAGAAGTACGCGCTAAGCAATTTTTGAACTAAAAAATATCAGTCATTTATAGAATTTATTCGTCTCCTGCTTTCAGGAGTTAGATCTGAAATATAAACTTGGGTCATCTTTCTCAGTATACGTAGTGGCACATTGTCTATTTGCCCCCCCCCCCTCCTAGTCTATAGACTCACGGATACTTTTACCTGTGTGTCCCAGTTCTTGTGGTTGCCCGTTAATGTCAGACACACATTTGCTGGATCGAAGCTCTAGACGTATAAGTAATTAGTTAAATGCGCTATTATGAATCGAAAACCGTACAACACTTGAGTGACGTCATTCGGCAAATTATTCTCGTTCTAATGCAGACTAGAGCATTCTCAAGTGCAGATGCACAAAGTTGAGTTTTCTGTGTAGTTACACGCTGTTCAAGAAGAAATCTTAATGGTTTTATGAATGCTCACAGTGGTAGGTTAATGGGGATCTTATTCGAGCATGCGTACTTCTGTTTATGACGGGATATTTAATCGTCATATTTGAAAGGAATGTGGAAATTATTATGAAGGATTTAATTTCAAAAACTATTTTAAAAACTAGGATTTCCGTGAAGTAATTAAAGTCTAGTATACTCTTCAGTAGTACGATTCGTGTATTCAACTAAAGAGGTAGAGGTAATCGTTGCTTTTAAAATAATTGCACAGATAACATGAGGTTAAAATAGTATATACTTTCTTATGCTAGAAATTCTTTACTGGCTTTGAGAAATATCGTAGCCTATTTCAGATGGAAAATCTCCCTTCCTAATTACACATTTGTGGTACTTAATGGGTTTTTTCCTTCAAATAGATTGCTGAGGAGATGTTGGGTGTTGGTCTTGTGGGTTGTAACTCCATGTGGATTTGCAGGTAGATACTAACGTTGATGAGGAATGTACTGCCTCCATCTTCAGGAATTAAGCCATGAGAATCTAAATTTTATATTAACTAGATGTTCAAAAATGCTAATAGAGTTGTGATTAACTATAAAACGAATGATTTTGTGTATTAAATTGTCCAATGTTAATGAATAGAATTCTTGAGAAGCTGAGAAAAGATTTATTACCGTGTTCACAGAAACCTCCGTCGATAAATATTCTCAGAAATTAATACAGCTTCATTAAGTATCATACATGTTAATATGCGAACGTAAAACAAATGTATAATCTCTTAAATCAATGTGCTCTTTGGTTTATGAAAGTTGACATAGTGTACCGTGTAAAGCGTTTGTAACAAATTTAATTTGTAAATGATATTGACATTAATACGACATATTTGAGACTGCTTTCATATTTTTTCTGTTGGTTTAAAATATTATTTTCTCTAATTAGAAACATAGTATACTATGTGTAACGGAATTTAAGTATAAATTACTTAAATATTTACATATTTACCTTTATACATAATATTAAATGCAATGAAATTTAACAGACACTAACGTTATGTCCGTACGGCCTCTAGTTTTTTTCGTCAGCTAATTAATTTCAGTACCAATTAAGGGCTGTGTCGCATATTTTTTGACGCCATTTTTATGAATGAAACTGCTAAGGTAACCTCTCTCTAAACTGCTACAGCAGATAACGCAAACATGCAAATTGGGCACTAAAATGGGACAAACTAATTAGATTCCTCGGCCTGTAATTATTCTTTGTATTCTTTAGTTTTATTATCATCATCATAGTTGGTATTAACACTGTAAATGCGAGGCATTTAACGAACGAAAGACATTTAGCAAATTAATAACTCGTATTATTTAACGAATGTATTCTGTCGCCATCTTACTGTTCTCGTCTGCTGTTTATACATCTTCAGTACAAATAAATTCTCATTTTTTTCTAATAATAGCTTAAAAATGGTATAATTATCTCATTCTGTAGTATATCAGTAAAATATAGACGTCGGATAAATTTAGTCCATCCCCTAACGTCGTTTATATTTAACATTAATTTTAATATTTATCTCCAAACAATGCCTAGATATTGCAAACGGACATTTCCCTTCAAGTACCAGATTAAAATGTTTTGTGCACTTTTCATTTCATGCGTGCTACATGACCTGTTTTTCACATCCGTCATGACTTTGATAATATTTTTAAGGATATCCTACAGTTATGAAGCCTTTTTGTTATTAAGGTTTCTTCATCATCATGTCATAAGGTAGTATATTTGCGTCATATTGTGAATTAGGTTAATATTTTAATATTAACGGAAAATATTAAAATATTAACCATCATATCAACTTACCTACCTCTTCGTTAGAAATACTTTTACAACAGTATCTTCCCAAACACCCTTCATAAATGCGAGAACACATTAGGAAAACAAGTTAAATTCCTATTTGGAGTGGACTTAACACGTTTATATTTTTATTGTGTGAAAAATATTTTGGTCTCAAGCCTGACACTGTTCTTGTTAGTATGACACTCTGTAAACCTACGTGTTATTTTCCTATGTTTAATATTTGGCCCTACGGGAATTTATTGCTTTTAATTTCATTGCTTTTTGACGTCGTCTGTGCTGTTTCTGTCGAGAAATTAAACTACTTATATAATTATTTATCCCCCAGATTCGAAATATGCATAATTCAACCCCCATGTCAATTTCCCCCCTCCCATCGCCCTTTATATTAAAACAGCCATGCATAGAAAGTAATTCGAAGTTGTAATTAATACTGTAAAAGTGTAGCAATTGTCAAATGCATTGAAAATGCCTGACTTTCTATTGTATAACTCTGGGGGCTTCCCCGTATAACAGTCACTCCATATACACGCACACACTTAAAGGGATTTTAATTTAGAAAATTTAATTGACTTTTATTGTAACTAAACTATGCATACGTCTAAGCCAGGGAAGAGACGGACTTCAGAGGGGGAGAGAGAGAGGGGGAGATAGAGGATTTAATTAATAATTACATTTCATCATAACATAGCAGCTGTAATTGATCTTTATTCCATTGTGAACTTTATAAAACCAAACTGCAGGTTTTGACGTAATTAAGTTTGGGTCTGCCATAGTCGAATATCAGAACCCTCTGTCGGCATCAAAATTTAAATGATGGTGCTTTCGATTTTGGCGTATCGTTATTAATCGGTTTCTATAGAGCTAAACTATGTGGTTTTAAAATATACGTGTGGTATTAAAATTGAATAGAGCTCCAATTTGTTATGAAGTATACCTAGGGACAGTTATGGTAAATATGAGAAAAATTTTTGTAAAAAGTACACGTGTTTTACTCTTGTGCTGTGAAGAATTAATTACATTTTACCACAGTAATTGGTTTCTCTATTATTAAATGTAAAACAGCCTACAAAACTTGCCTAACAAATCGAGACCTCTTCTGGATATTTGGGGAACAATTCGCATCTCTAATTTATTCACATTTTTTCATTATATGCGTCACTCATTTGTCAGTGCTTTGTGATTGGTCTACTTTCCGTATGTATTAAGGAAGGTGAGGTTTGTGGAATCATGGTATGTTTCTTATATCAGAAGAACTTTCTTTGATATTACGCGGTTAATGATTTGTACTTCGAGCGTGAAGCAGACTTCGTTTGTGTATATATGTGTGTTTTGTTTTTCTGCGTAACCCGCCTTTGTTTGTTTGTTTGTTCGTTATTTTAGTAGTGTTTAAACGTGGCCACGAAGCTCTGAGTTTTGATACGTACTAAGTAATATGTAAAATTATAATTAAAGTCAATTTTGTACCGAACATAAAATAACGACTTTACAGCTATTTAAAATATGTTTTAATTGATTGAAACATTTAAATTTGGTATAATAATAATTATACAGCCACCTTTTATTTTTGTGTAAATGTTTCTTGCGTTAATAACTTGGTAAAATATTACGTGAAATCTGACAAATTCCAGGTAATTTAAATAGGTTGTGTTACTTAAAAATTTGTACTCCTTCCCTAGTATTGTCCGGGTGATCAAGCCAAAAGAATTAGATGGGCTGGGAATGTGGCGCGCAAGGATGGGACAAGAGATGTGCACCGGGTATTGGTTGGGAAGCCTGAGGGGAAGAGGCCGTTGGGGAGACCTAGACGTAGATGGGAGGATAATGTCAGGCGGGATCTGTGGGAGATAGGAGTTGAAGGAGACTGGATTTTGTTGGTCCAGGACAGGGTCCGGTGGATGGCTTTGGTTAATTCGGTGATGAACCTTCCGGTTCGGTAAGCCATCTAGTTAGTTAGGTAGTTAGTTAGTTGTATCCTATTCAAATAGGATTATTTATAAACATGTTAAATTGACTGTATGGTTATTATATGACGCGTTGTTTTCTGAACACTGCTTCTTTTTCACCAGAACAAGTTTTAATTCGTATAATTTAATTTACATGTATTTCATGGCTATTTTATCTGTTAATCTTAACTGGAAACATCTATTTAAAAAAACTGAATGCCGTACCTCAGTTCCCAAGTCTGAAATCGATTCAACGAAACGGGATGTGTTATTTTCCTGATTAAGTACTAACATGCGTATCCTATTCAATTCCATCAAAACACGAATTTCCATTAAATCTCTCCACCTCTGTCACGTTTTCTGTAAAAATAATTGTCAATCAGAAACGAATTACTGGCATGGAGGAGAAGGAAGACGGCGGATTTGGTTAATGAAACTGAAAGGTTTTGTAGCATATAGATGCTAAATCAGAGAATCACTCAGCCAAACCGATTCGGACATCATATAATAAAACGTAAAACTGAGTGCGTAAGTGATCTATGTTAATCTTCGAAGATGATTGTCTTCTGGATTCTTGGAACGTAGTCTGACGGAAAAATCACCTCTGAAACGTCGGTAAAATTATGTAAGGCTACACAAAGCAACAGCCGAGAAGACAAGTCATTTTATACTCGAAGCCTTGAGAACCTGAAATTTTAAACGACGTTTTCTTTAAATAAACATTTAATTTACCTTGTACAAAAAATAAATATTATATATACAATTGTTACCAAGTGGTCATGCGTTTTATTGTTAGAAAGTATTCAAGAAATGTGGTTTTCGTGGTTGTGACACTGTAGTTTTGTAGGTGATAACGTTTCGGAGGTACATACGAGGTGCGATCGAAAGGTTTCCAGACTGCGCCTATAAAAACCCGTACACTTATCTCAGGTATTAAATTCATCCATCACCCTCGAAGTAGTTCCCCTGGGAGTGAACACAACGATCCCAGCGCCGCTGCCAAGCCTGGAAGCATCCCTGGAAATCTTTCTTGGTCAGCCTGTCAAGCACCATCTGCGATTCTGCCTGAATCTCTTCTATCGCCTCAAATCTCCTTCCCTTTAGCTGAATGTTCATCATTGGGAAGAGGAAGAAGTCACACGGAGCTAAATCCGACGAATAAGGAGGGTGCGGGATGACGGCCATAGTGTTTGAGGCCAAAAACTGCCGAACTTTGAGGGCGGTGTGCGCTGGCGCGTTGTCATGATGCGTCGCATGTAGAGTTCTTCCTTTAGAATCAGCTGACAGGTCCCATAGCCTACCCCAACAATGTCGCACAAGTCGTTGATGGTACGACGTCGATCTTCGTGAATGGCCTGCCGAATCTTCGTAACATTTTCGGGCGTTGTGCTCGAAGATGGTCGTCCAGAACGCTCGTCATCATCGACAGAGGTTCGGCCATTTTTAAAACGTAAATGCCACACAAAAGTTTGTGCACGACCCATTGCGGACTCCCCAAATGCTTGCTTTAGCATTTCATAGGTTTCCGTAGCCGTTTTGGCGAGTCTTTGGCAAAATTTGATGCACACGCCATTCCGAAAGCGCAGGAGGGTCGGTGTAATGCACTACCAAAACGCCCGTAACTAAGAAACAAATGCTAATTCGATGATGCCGGCTGGCACACTGATTCACTATGAATGTAGGCCGCACCCCCTAGCGGCAGAAGCTCGTACTACATCCGGTTCGCCCTCTATTGACACAGTCTTGAAACTTTCCGATCGCACCTCGTATTGCCTCTGTCTTTAGGGTAGAATTGACCTTGTTTCTCGTGAATGTTTATAAATACCTGCAAGGCTGCGCTGTTTCCAATCCAGACGACGACATTACAAAAATTCAGCCCCGTTAAACCTTCGATTCTTACATGGGACGTGTTTTAATCTAACGTTTACCCGAAAGCTACAAGTCTTAACTTCATATTAATATGCTGCTGTTCTGAATTTTGGAGCCGTGTAGATTTTAACGTTTCTGAGAAATATATTATCTCCATCTTCAGAGTTGAAGATTCACCGACGTTTATACACGGCGCCAAAACCCAGATCATCAACATCTGCGTCGATCACGTAGGAAGCTGTATGAGCTACATTAATCCGCATCGGTATTTATTTTATGCGGCGTACTGTACTGTAAATTCTAGAATTCAGAAAGGAACATGAGGTAGGGGTCAGATGAGAAGAGAGTAGTCTGGTACTTGACGTCTCTTATGTAGACGTTGAAACAATGCTTTGTGAGGAATTTAACTCTAGCGAGAGTTGCAGTTTATAAGTTAGAAGCATCTCAAGACCTCAGGTTTCGCTCTGCTACAGAGCTCAGCACACAGTCTGTGTTTTCAGAACACCTCGACTGCATGAATAAATTAGTTGGGTACTGGGACAGAACCACATGTTTGGCGCGGGAAATAAGGTACATCTATTATTCAAATTCTTCTGTTACTGACATTGGCCTTAGCAACATTTCGGATTGTAAAATCTGAGGTTCTCACGGCATTGAAGATGTTGATTTTGACCTCCTGCCTAGTAACATCACATGGACTTGCAGGTAGATACCGACGTTTGGGAGGAATATGCTGCCTCCATCTTCTCCGAAACGTCGATATCTACGTCAGTCCATACGGTGATACAACTTAGAAGACGAATAGCAACATTAAAAATTACCCTGTTTATAACAACGTAGTTCTTAACAGACTTAACCTTTAATCTGTCGATACGTTTGTAGCAGAGCTTTGAAGTAATGTCGTAACATACACTGAAATTTATATCAGTGAATGTAATTTTGATCCATTACTGTCGCTCTACAATTTTTATCCTTGCCAAATTTCGTGACATTTGTTAGCTAATTTAATGCAATTACAGTCTTAATATTCTTCATGCGTTATAGTAGTGCAGTACAAAAGTTGAATAAACCAACCAGTAATTGTTGTTACATGCTGAGATGACTGTTCATAAAATGGAGCGTCGGATAAAATGGACTGTCGGATTATCAGGACTCTACTGTGTAGTATTTAATTACTTCTTTCTCATTCTCCTACCTGTTATTTTATTTCCCACTTCTTAATTTAATAGCAGTATTCTATATTCAGCAGATTTATCGAAAGTTCGGTTAGCTTACGTGTGTAAGTCTATCAGTACTTAGATTACTCTTGCAGTGAATACTCTGATGTTTCTTCCATCTCATTCAATGTTACGCATGTGACATCTCGCTTACAAACAGACCCTTCTAGTCGGAACGAATTTGATGTCTGATCAGATCGATTGTAAAATCTCTTCGGCTAGAGAAAATGTTTGTGGCGTTTTTACACAAAAGCTGTGTGTTACCGTAGAAACATGGTAACAGGAGAAGATTATTAAGTAAAGAACCAGCATCACAGGGTTTAATCAGAAATTAGGTTAATAATCTCAGCCAATTTTTTTTTTTGTTCTTATTTTTTTCTCGTGTCTCTTTCATTTATTTACCTACTCGCCTTATCATTCATGTGTTGCGCAAAAATAAGATAGAATTAAATATTAATTTAATCTGTTATCTGCACTGAATGTAAAGTAGTGTAACACTACGTTCAGAGAGAATAATAACACATAATATAGTAATCTAAGAAGTAGAACAACAAATTTCGTAGAACAGAATTGTTATTGAAACCAAGTCTACGTATACTTGATTTATCTAAGATACTTTTTACTGTTATCTTCCCATCTACTTCTAGGTTTTCAAATGGTTTATTTTTGGTTTTCCGTCTAAATTTCTGTGGATATTTATCATTTATCCCATGCGTGCTACGTGCCCACCTCTATGTTTATCTTACGTTTGTCACCTCAGTTAACATCTAGTTAAAACTCTAAGTCACGGAACTGCTCGTTATTTTAGTCAACCTCTCCTTACTTCCTCTCAGATCAACTGTTTTCCTCCGCGTCCTTTTTCAAACATTCTTTGTTCTTCCCTTAGGGCGAAAGATCAAGTAATTAAAAGTAAAGCTAAAGAACTTAGGAAGTTCAAGTACTTTTCAAACGCCTCACAGTACACTTCATATTAAGATTATAATTACATTTATTTTATACTATATTTCGTCATAAAATGGCGTATCGTGCATTTGAAGTACTTTAATTAAGGACTAATTAAACCTATGTGGGATAAAATCAATGCATAATTTACATCTGTATTTATATTAATGTTGGTTCAGTTAGTGTTAGTATCAACTTGTTTCCTGAATTTTACTTGCAAATAAAATTAAAGTTTTAAGTTAAATAGTTTAATGTTTATTATTGACAATTGACTTTAGGGTTTCATAAAAGGCTCTGCGGATTTACTTTAGAATATATATTTGTACCTTTTACTTAGGAGGTGACTAATTCGAATCTAAGTTAGGTAATTTCCTTCTATCCCTTCACGAGTATTAACTCATAAATCTGTTCTCAATTATTATTTATATTTTAATTATATTGTTTCGAATTTTGCAGCCCATCAGTTTTAGAGGTTTCGTAACAACTAATTCGAGATTGAGAGTTCGGAACTTGTAAGCGTGGGGTAGGAAGCGGTCGTGGACTGCTTTAAAAGTATTATAGATTACATGTATTTAAGTAAGTTTCATCCCTGAATTTTAGTTTTGTAAAATATACACTTAACTCCTTTATAGTAAACTTAAAAGAAGGTGTATTTAACTTAAAATCATAGAAATAAATTAACAAACAAAAGGAAATTTCTTCAATATTAATAACAGTCATGTAGCTATTCATGTCTACAAACTACATGTCATCCCCTTTAAATATATGTATTTCAGCAAAGAGGTGTTTTGAAGCCCTTTGCAAAGAATTGCACTTCAGAACTGAATGTTTTTGCTTGCGACCTGATTCAATTTCGTATTACACTGGTATTGTTTTCTGTATCAACTTTCTTTTTGTCTCATTCGTAATATGTAAGAAACAATTGGACTCGAATGACTATGATACTTCAGTGTCTGAAATAGGAAAAGGTAATATGACAACATACAATACACTTCCACACTGAAATGCCGATATCGAATATTGTATTTATCCGATCAGTTCGAATAAAATGGCAGGAGGTTTGAGTGGGAAGGAGAGAAAGATGGATGCAGTACGGTTCTCTCGAAAGTTACAGTCTTATTGTATATGGATAGTGACGTAGGGAGGGCTTGGCCGCGGGGAGGGGGGAATCCCACTCCCCGCCATTCAGACCGTGTACTGTCACAGGACGGAAGCAGAATTGACAATTTTCCGCGTGGTTTACCCTCTAAACTTTCTCGTGAGCAGAGAAAATAAAGGGTCTTGCTTGTCAGAAAATAGCTTTGCTTTCTTCTCAATCTTTCTTGTGTGTTTGTTTCTCATTCTGGATTTTACCTCCACGCCATGTTGTATGTGTCTTGAGCTATAGGCATCTGTAGTCGAATTTTATTCCTGACTGCAGCGCAACTAGAAGCTGAAGTGATAGACTGATTGCTCACCAGTTGAACGTTCCGTTACCCTAGTACAAAAACCGGCTAACAGGTGGCATCATGGATGCGCTCTAAAGGAACGATGTTCTTTTTTTTCAGACACCATTACTGAACTGCGTGTCTTCACGGAATAATTTCAATGCTGTCCGAAAAATTATTTTACATTTGAGAGTTACGTGGTTGTAAATGTTGGACTATGGGCACAGACTATGGGATTTTATGCAACAAATTTCTCCGGAATGTTGATAAATGCCCATAAGATTACATGACGTCATGCCACAGAAGAATTTAATCCAAAGTAAGGTTTAATAAAATAAAAATTGTCTGAGACATTTATTTTTACTTTTATAACATTTGCTTTTCGGCTTTTATTCCAAACATCAGTGTTCAGTATGTAAACAACTGTCATTCGTAATGTGTGCGTGTCTGTCTTATATAACTAAAATAAATAATACATGCACTAACTGTTAAAATTTCGTAAACCTCTGTATGGTTTTCGTTACTGGATTGTCATAGTCATTAGTACTATCTATCTTAATACTTCTCAAAGAAATAAGAGATATTTTAAAAATCACAACCTCTAATATTTCTGGATCCTAAAACTCATAATTCTTACTGTAAGCACTCCAAAAACGTGTCCATTGGAACCGTACTGTTCTGTGTTTCTATGTTTACGTCTGTTTGTCCCTCTGGTTCATGTATACGTACTGATATTTTATAAAATTATTTGCGATATTTTTATGAACAACGCCCATTCTTCATCACCCTTATTTTTATTTTGTAACTTCTTTTCAATGACAAACCAGCATGGCGACGATGCGAATATATAAGTTGTGGAAACCACAAGGGAATCTTAAATAATCTTGAAAGTTTATTAATATATGTAACTTGTATTAAGATTTTTGTTTAATAAAATGAAACACGAGATGATAATATTTGTAGGTAATGGTCTGTCACCCCTTGTCGACTATTTGGAGGGAAATTTTTCTCTCTATCAGTTTAATCCTTCGGAAGTACTGATACTCGTTTTTTCTCTCTTCTTCTGTGACACACTTCTAATCATGTTTTCTCTGCTTGATCTTGCTAAAGCCGATTTCACAAAGTCATAAAGTTGGTATTTGATACCGTTTCCGTGACAAAAGCCAGCTGTGAGACTTTCACATGGTGTGACGATGTCTAAAGCTCCAAGTGTTGTGTTGTGCTGGTGCTGCACGCACGCCCCTGGTGCCCGTTCTGTGTACTAACACCAGTAGTCGCAGGCTCTTGTATAACATTAATAAGCACGTTTCGTTTGGACCATAAAAACGAAACGGAAATCTTTTCACGAAACTCTTGTACTTTGCACTGAAGGGCGCAAGTCGTTTAATTGTATACTACGCTGAGATTCCTCTTCTTCAAGTTGTTTCTGATTGCATTTCTTTTTCTTTCTTCCTGCTTGAGAGTCAGTCGATATTCTATGGTTCTTACTGTTACAAGAATCAAAAGCCGTCAGCTTGTGAAATGGATTAAGCCTCTCCCTCCGAAACCAAATGATACTGCTAAGAGAGAACTCGTTGCTTATTTCTCGCCTCATTTGTAGAGTAATCTGCTGCTACAATCGCAATAAAGGATAAAGGTCGTGTTCATCGACAAGAAATTTGCTTCATGTCTTCCTGGACCCGGTGTTAGAATACTCCATAGTGACATATAAAGAAAGAAATCCATATGTTTGTTACTAAATTTTTAATTAATCGCATGAAACTTGAAGGTACTTTAATGGTGTTTACAAGAACCCATTACTGGTTCTTACTTAGACCCAGATGAACATACTCCACGTGTTTATATCTTATTCTTTGCGTGCCATTTTAATATCATTATTCCAACTAGCATTTTCCTTTCAGTTTTACCGACTAAAACTTTTGTATGCTTTTCTATTTTCCCAAATGCGTGTTACATGTCCCACCCATCTCATTCTGATATTTGTGGAACAGTGCAAATAATGTTCCCGGTTTGAAGGAATGAAATTTGGTAAAATTTAGAATTTGAAGTCTACTAAAATGCGTATACGTGACCTATCCACCTAGTTAATTCATTAATTGCGTTGTAAAGGATCTTCCTGAATATTTGCAAAGTATGAATTCATTACACTACTCTTTACAAACTTTATTTACCAACGTTGTCAGTAGTTCAGTGTATGCAGCTTGGAATGACAAGAATTTAAAATTATACGGAAGGAATTGGTTGTGGTCTAATTTAAGGTAGTGTCCCGGAATTTACATGGAGGGCCTGGGGAAAATCAGGAAAACCTTTAGTCAGGATTTCCCTTGTTGGACCGAAATAACTATCCTGAGAATCCCAGGATGCTTGTATGAACACTGTGGCTTTACCTGAAGTAATAGGCTTAATATAAATTCCAAAATTAGGTTTTAGTCCTCGTAGGCTCATTTCATTGGATGAGTGTGGGTTGAATTATTCTGCTATCAGAACCCGAAATTAGTGACAAGTCGAAATCATGATAGTCAGTCGACCTAAGATAAAATGAGATGTCACATCTCTGTCCGGAAATATTTGGGAAAAATGGTCAAACGCAAAGCAGTCGCTCCAGAAATCCTGGAATTAAAGCGCATTTGAAAATCTAGCTTTTATACAATCAATGAAATACGTCTGGTAACATTGCCTTGGAGTTCGTAGCCTGCTGTATACACGGTCGCTCGACCAGCAAATGAGGTTTTCTGTCTTTCAAATTCATTTTGCAAGTTTGTTGAGGAAACTTGCTTTGCTTTACCTTACACATCCACTTCTTCTGTTTCTTTCAGTCTACTGAATGCAGCGAATTGGTTCGAAAAAGGAGAGGAATAGTTAGAAGGAGAAAGAGTTAAAGAGAATTTCATAGACCAGTAACCAAACTAATGTAGCATACACCGAAGCTTCTCGAGAGCCTGTAGGTAAAATTAGTCTATAATTCCGATAGTAATACTTCTGCTTCCTGGCCGTCAGATGGGGTGAACAGTCGTGTATTTCGGCTCCGTAATTCCCCACGGGAAATTATTAAAGTTTTTTTTCATTAAGTAGTTTTTAATTCTGAATGTTAAAAAATTAACAAGTTTGAGTTCAAAGAAGCAGAAATTAATTTCCACCACTCCCAGAATTATTTTAGTTTCTGTATGACTGCTCTGAACTTTAAAATAAAATAGTATTAATTGCCTATGGAAACAATTTTATGTTATGTTTTGTTCTAATATTTGTGTTGTTTATAGTTTTATATTTTATATTTCTGTGTATTGTTTACTGTTTCTGCATCTGTTTTTATTGAGATTAAATCAGTAAAGATTACGTGAATTGGGCATATAGCACACGTATCAGGAAATGTCTACGCAAATTTTGTCGAAAAATGTCAAGGTAGGGGATATCTTAGTAAATGTATGCAGAAATCTGACACTAGTCATCATTAGAGGCAACTGTACCGAATCTTATTTGTAGTGACCCTGTCTTGACGTATTTTTATAAAGTTCACTAGTTAACCAAACAGCGCTGTAGAACATTTGTTCTTTTGCATAAATCGAGAACATTATACGCAACTGTGGGATATTTATTTAAATTCTAACATGTTACAAAGCTGGGACAGTGGGATTCTTTGAGGTTATTTCTGACATTTGCCTGTCACTGATATTTACAACGTAAATTATGCAGAGAAATATACAAGTAACTTTTAAGCTGTAGTTGTTAATTTTGTATTTTTTGGAAACGTCTGTATGCACGTGAAAGACCTCAGAGTAGAATTTCAAATACATTCCCATAAGATTTTTTTATATACGGTTTACGTGTAATAAAATGCTAAAGAATTAAAGTCATTTTGGGTTTCGTCAGTTTGTACCATAAATTTTGTAATATGTACTTCCATTCCTAATTTTCGCCCGTATCTATTAATTATTTTGAAGTTTAAAATTTACTGTTGCGCATTGCGTAGAAAATTAAATTACTATGTTTTCGGTCTACGGCCAGTAAAATGCTTACTGATATTAACACTAACATAATGGCTTTACTTTGTGTCTCAAACAAAACTACATGCGGTGAACGTGATGTCTTGGATTCCATCACGGTTTATTGGCCAATAATTTATCCCTTTAATGGTGTAATTTTGTCCCATGTTACAACAGCCATGTTACTCTCTACAGGTGGGCAATGTATCCATTCATTTTACTCGTAGTATAAAATAACACTGACTGTTGTTACATACTGTGTTTTGCCTGGGGTCGATTGCGTTTGAGACTTCGATATAAAACGATCTGAGTAACCCAGATTTAAAATGTTTGCTGTAATTACACTGAGTGGCTGTACGCCTCTATTACAAAATCAAACGAGTGCATTTTTCGTAACCATTCTTACTACAAATTTATCCAAAAATGAACTATTTTAAAATAATGAAATTACTTACGTGTTATATCACATTTTGTTACGTAATGAATCTATATAGAACTACATAATTTCTGAAATAGTATGCGTTTTATGAAGTTGTGTGTTAATGCAGTCTTAAATGGTTCAAAGTTCTCAGTGGCAACACGTATTTTAAAATATACTGACCCTTTGATAAACTTCGTAAAAAGTGTAGAAAATGGGGCACTTCAATGTTAAATTGAGATTATGAAAATAAAATAATGAGAGATCATACATCTTTTATGACATTTACCACAGTAGCTGCTCGTAGTGATTGTCTTGTAAATACGAAATAAATTTTCTTTATACAATATATTCTGGATAAAGATTGCTTTGTGCATTACATATTATATTTTACCTAAAATATGACATAGTATAGCAGCAACATCGGCGGTAAAAGAAATTATTATTATAATAGAAGTTGAGGTATTTTACTAAGTTAAATTGCAGGTTTTCAAACAGAAATCTATCTTTATCGCATTGACGAACAATTAAATTTCCGTGATCTTGCAGATCACCGACGTTTCAGAGGTGCTTGCTTCCTTTATCCACCAGACCATACGGGCAATATTCCAGAAGAAAGCCATCTTTATCCTCACCGCCGTGTTAATCTGAAATCTTGCCTGGGGCAGATTTCTTCTGGTCAGACCTACATGCGTTAACGTGTCTGATCAGGGCGAGGAATATAAATTGACTTTGATGCTACATCTCATTTACTTCACCAAATCGTGTGTTGGTTTGTAAAATGAGGTATTTTGAATGCCATTCGTGTATGAATTTCATTATTGGAGCATGAATCTGTATTATTGAAACTACCACTCAAAAATCAGCAGGTCATACGTACACAATTGACCTCGCTTTAAAATTAGGTCTTATTCAGACGCGCTATTAACTTCAAGAGTCTTATTAGAGGGAACATGGGCATTGTTTCGTTTGTCGAGTGGATATATTTTTATTGCAGTTTTAACTAAAATTAGGGTGTACAAAACGAGTAACTGAAGTGGTAAAATCCACCTAGTTTGCTTTACAACTCCTTTTATATAATCTTCCCTGTGAATTATACATATTGCTCGTTAGCTGTTCAAAATAATCGCTGTTATTATCACCACAGAATCTTATAATTTGACCCTATAATGAGATACTTTAATCTAGTTTACACCATCACAACTTACTCGTGAGATATCCCAAACATAACTTTGTTTTAATTTCTGATTCTTCGACAACAGTGGAGTGCATGATCTGTCCGTTTTAAGTTTATTAGTCACTAGTTAAAGACTTTAAACTATGAAGTTGTGTAATTGTCTCCGTTTCTTCTTAGTTCATCTATCGTAGATGATAAACCACATGTATGGGTTCTAGTTTTAGCAGATAAAAGACATGATAACTAATTTCAAAGTACCATCTCGGAATTTTCGTGGATGGACTGAGGAAAATCGCAAAATATCTTTAATATCTACTCTTCCAGTATGAGATTTGAATTCGGACCTCCCGATTGCGACGCGGGAATGCTAACCACTAGGCCGCGTCACTCTTTAACGCAGTGTTCAAGAAATGTTCTGTATTGTAGTCCATCATTTGTTTAGTGTTGCATTAAAAAAGGAATTTCTTGACCAACTGAGTACCTATAAAAACACGTATGTCAAATCGGTGAGTTATAAAACGTTTCGTGATTATTCTGACAACATAAACTTTCAAGGTTACATTCTCGGTCTTCGTATTGTAGGTCCAGTAGGATCTACTTTCCTGTGGAGTATAAATACCACTGCTCCGTGAAGCTCTTAATCCTGCATTCGTTTCACGGTACCCGCCACTGTTTGAGAAACAGAACAATTGAATCAGTGATTTGTGTGCTTCTGCCGTGAAGGAGATTAGCTGTGTCGAAGTTCCAAGATACATGAACCGTCACTTTACTCGCTTGTATAGAAACAGTGCTGCCATCGTGCAACAGTGGAACCCTAGTCTGTAGCCGGTTTGGGATCGTACAAATGATATCCTACTCCTAAGCGACATTATACATTATACTCCTTTCTTCCTCTGAATATATGTATATACACACAGACACACAACAGTAGTTTACATTTGCAGATCTAAAGTTTCCTTCGAAGTTACCATGAGCTGCAAAATCAAAACCGTGGCAAACAATTTACACCTCTACAACCTCATACATAACCTCAAAGCGTAAATGTATGTGTCCGATCCATCGACTCTTTTCGAGACCGGGTTACACTTGCGAATATCGATTCTCGTGATATGAAACAATGTAAGATGATTTAACACGCTCAGTTCGGGATGAGAGGGCTTGGAATGGATTGAATGGCATAAGATAGGACAGCGAACACTGTGATAAATGCCTTTGTTCGGTATAATATGACAGTGTTGTGAATTTGGTTCGTGATCATTTGCTGTTAACGAATTTTGGGCTTTATGGGGTATTTATTAAGGTGTGTGTTGTTATAATCGTTGCCATGGTAGTGAAGTTAAGGGATTTTACGCTTTATGGGATAATACTTGACTATATGTGTTTAATATTTTACATTTTTCCAACTGTTCATGATGGGTAATTTAGTAATATAATTAAAACATTTATGCACTAACCGTGCATGTAATTATTTTAAAGTTACACCGCCATAACTCGGTCGTTAGAGCATCGTCTAAGAGAACAGGACTTTCCACTTGTGAGGTTACCAGTTGAATGTTAGTGTCTATAAGAAACGTAACCTAACGTCTGACTGTAACTAGCTATTATTTTCGTAAACATCATTGACCATTTGATCTTAATAACGGAGAAATGTTGTGTTTTCTTTGCGGCACGGACTGATTTCTTAAATATTATTTAGGCAAGTTTCGACTTCAAATGATTAAGCTCTTTATTATGTAATTTTCTAAAGCAGTTTTTCGCCCCTTTCTTTGTACTTTTTGCAACTTTTCTTTTAGGTTTATTATTATTTAGTACGTTTTCTTAAATCTACGAACATAATATGTATTATCAATTTCAATATTGCCTACGGAACTGAGGATAACCACGAAGAACGTCAGTCAGAATAATCGATCTCCGAACCAAGATTTTAACCCGGGACCTCTCGAATAAAAATGAATGGTAATAATTTGCTTTACTTTTATATGGTTGTGAAGCTTATGTTAAGAATAATGAAAGGATTGGCAACATTCAATTGAAATTAATAATGAAGAAGATTCAAGGGATTAAACATAATTAAAACTTTAGTCGTACGCAATTAAATAAATGTCGATTCAGTAAATGTAAGAATAGGTGACAACAAAAAATGGTAACTACTTCAATATAATAGGCGATAACAGACCCAAGAACCTTGGAGTACAAATGCGTGTTACAGAGACGTAGACCAATCAGATAGGATTTTAAAGTCTCGAAGGCTTAGGCCCAAGTCATGGAGGATATAATTAAATTCAGTTCAATTATTTACGTGTGTGACAAGAGCTGGAAAACCAATTAGAGTCAATCACTGAAATAAAATGTAATTAGCAAAAACAAAAACAATTATAAGAAATTATTTTAAAAAAATCACTTCTATTAAAAATTTAACTAGCATTAGAAAGAAAAGTACAGTCTTTATTAAATTTGTCAGAGCTTCTAAAAAATTGCACTGACAGCAGGAAAACATCTGTCTGAAGGAAATGACCTTGAAATTACGATGATTCGGTAAAAGCGTAATGTTCTCTGCTTGACCTGGTGGGCATGTGCAGACTAACGACGTACAAGATCAACGAGAAACTATTTTTCTCTTTAAAACATAATAATGAACATGCCAAAAATGTCTTCATATTTATGGCCACATGCGTCATTAATATATCTGGTGTGACTTGAAACTGAAAATTAGAAATAATATTAGTAATTTTTAGTCTTTTTTGGTTGCATAAATATCCCAGTGACTTTAAACATTGAAGCTGACGAGATATTAACAGTGATATTTATTTGTGAGTCTAACATTTCTTTAAAGACATTGGGTGTTTCGTGTGTATTTTAAATTTGGTGCTCCAGAACATGGGAGACCATAGTGTACATTGCCCCGAAGAGAAGTCGTCTCTGCAGATAATTAGCTGGGTTGTGCTTTCTCTTCGCCTTCTCCTTTATCGTATTCTCCATCCTCCTACACTTCATTCACAGAGCGTTTTGGGTTGACGGCTCGTTGAATCTGCGGTCACCCGCGTTCTGATCTCAGCCAGGTTACTGTCTCATCCATCCAGTCTTCCCCGACTACAGAACTGCATCTCCTGATCACGAGAGACCCAACAACAGCTCATTAATAACAGAGAAATTTCTTACTTTGAATCGCGCTATACTACTTTGCTGGCCTTTGACAACAACCCATCATATCAGATGTTGAGCTGTTCTTTGTCGGATCAAAATTTTTGTCCGAGGCAAGTTTGTTTCTAAAATAAACTGAATTATTTTTTCCGTTGAAATTTTAATGATATCGTAACACTGTAAACATAAAATATCAAGAAATATCATTGCTTCATGATGCAGATAAGTTTTCAGTTCGACGTTGCAGCAGCTTTAACTCAGCAAAAATAATGCCCTAATTTCAATTTCACGAGAATGCGTAGGTCCCATAGCCTGTCTGTCTTTTATTGGGATTCAAACCCCGGTCATCCAGAACGCAATAAGCATTTCTATTGATAGTTATCTCAGTTCAGTTGATACAACGTTGTTAAACAAAGATAAAACGTAAACATGTCTATGTTATGTTCTAACTTGACGTAAATGGTGTGGTCTTGTAAAAGGTTTACTTGAATACATAAACAGCTTGGTTTTATTCATACATTTATTAGCTCATAGAGTTGTCAGATTTGTGTCCCAGAAAAGTGGGCAGACCACAAGCCTACCAAAATACCTAATTAGATCTCTCGAAATCCACAAAGCATACACTGCAAATTGTTTTACCACATCTGGTACACCATACCCCATGCGTTAGTCTACTGGGTTTTGATACAGCAAGAACTATAAATTGCCCATGGTGATTCAGCCCACAAAACTGGTACGTTTTATACGGGGCTAAAACATGCATATTTAACTTCATTCATATTTGAAAATGTATCACTTGAACCGCGGTGTTTTCAGCAACATACCTGGAAGGAGTAACACTTGTATTTATTATTTATTATGAATATAATTAGCAAAAAAATTTACTCTCGTTTTCATCGTAAACTTAATATCGATTTCTACTCTCTGTTCCAAATATTTTAATCTTGTCACATTCTGTGCTTAAAGGAGAAACGTTAGATAATTCCCAGTATTTGACTAATCGAAATTTCATAGACATACACATTATCCATTAATAGTCTATTAGGTTTCTAGACAAATTAATTAGGACATTAAATAGAAATATAAATTCACCGAGTGAGTCCTTTGTTATATAACGATGTCCTTTGACACAGAAAGAAATGTGATAATAATACGTGTGAATGGTGTAAGGGAACTTGTTAAATAAGAATATTTATTTTTTATCTTGATCTTTCGCATTAAGGGGGAAAAAATCTTACTTCCTATGCGCGCAAGTTATCTTGAGAGTTACCTTACTTGTTGCCACTTGATGTGCTCAGCCAAATCAAGGTCGCGCGAGCAGGCGTTCTACTGACTGTTCAGAAAACATCTGTAGATTATACATTTTTTTAATGATCTCACTACTGTGAATTACTTTGTTCAACAAAAAAACTTGTGCTGGTGTCAGCCATTTCTGGTGTGTGTCACCTCACGCGGCGCTGTGAACAAGTGGTCGTAGAAGCGGAGCGGAGCAAATGTTTTCTATAAGACTCGTACAGACACCTTCCATTCCGAACCTGCTCCCCGTTCGTCACTCAAATGGCCAGCAAAATAACCTTCCTGTAGAGTATGTTGTTAATATTGGAGAACGGAGGCCTGTGGAGAATTACATATCTAACAGGAAATACGTAACATTACATTGGAGAAAACCTAAATATTATTAATTCCAAAATTTGTAAACTTTAGCATATAATATTTTTAGGGAAATCACATAAATGTGAATGCGAGGGGTGAGACATATATTATGGAGATGACATGATAAAAGAATTGCACACACAGTTTTTGTCAGGAAACCCGAAGAGAGGAGATCACTTAAAATACAAGGCTTAGATGGGAGTATAATATTAAAAAGGACTTTAAAATAAATGCTAGGGTGTAGTCTGGATTTGTGTGGCTTTGACTAGGAATCAAGGCGGGTGGAAATTTCTTGACAAATTGGGCGACTGTTAAAATCTCAATAAGTCCTCTGTTCCATGGAGTTAGTTTTTTCTGAGAGTGATACAAAAATAAAGACTCTGTCTCAAGATACTGAGTTACTGAAAGGGAATATTTTATTTTCTTGATTGTTACCTCTTTAGTTATGGTTGAAAGGGTCTTCGTTTCAAAAGCGTTGTCAAATTACGGAATGTAAACACGTGAGTCATGGTTACATAACCTGTCTCTTGTCAAGGCTTGAAGCAGATACCCATTATTTGAAAGCTAACCTCTTTGGACTAACAGTTTGACATGTCGATAAATCGACTGTCATTCAAGAGTCAGTAGTCTAATCGAATGTTGCGCCGTATAATCTACAAGAAGTTTGTCGACGTTTCAGAGATGGTTGCTGCTTCATCAATGCCTTGATTATTCAGGCAGTAAGCACCTCTGAAACGTCGTTAAACTTTTATAACACTTCTCGTCGCAACATTTCAGAAGACGGTGATCATACTTGCCTTTGTAAGAACCTAAAATCTTACGAGGTTAAATAATATTACAATAAAAAAATCAGATCTTATTTTATTTCCCTATAATTTCAGATTCATCACTGTTAAAAATATCCGTTATGTTTTGAGTTTGATTCTAACTGAAAGACTAAATTTATATTCAATAGATTCATTGTCTATTCTGCTCTCCGTCTCTTCATGTAAATCCAGAATAGTATCTCGAAATAGGCTGTGTTAGCCTGTTTCACAAATCCATAACCACTTATCGGGAATTATCTTTTACCATTTTATTCGATGTTATTTTAACGGGCTTGTTTACACAGCGTCGTTAAATAATTTAACATAAAAGCCCAATCCACTGTCAAACAGTATAAAATAACAAAGATTGATCAGTTTTCACTTCACCTCAAAACTGCTGTACGCAGTAAAGACAGCTTTGAATAGGTCTGTTATGCAAACGATTCAACACTCAAGTTAGCTGAACACTTGGTATATGTGTGCCTACGTATTCAGGAGACGAAATACAGTATCCGGAGGCTGTGATGTGTACTAGGGGCTGACCGGATTAGGAGCCAACGCTGTATGCTCGGCTTGATTGAGTGCTATTGTCGCTGATTATTCCTTCTCTCTCCTACATCCTGTGCTTCATTTGATCTCCTTAACTGCTGCATCACAATTATTCGATCTCCTTAACTGCCGCATCACAATTATTCGATATCCTCAACTGCGCATCACAATTATTATTCGATATCCTCAACTGCTGCATCACAATTATTCGATATCCTCAACTGCTGCATCACAATAATTCTCAGTCTTAAATGGTGAAACTTTAGTGTAGAAAGTACTTTAGCTTCTAGAAAACCTCACGCAACGAAAAATCTATGTATTTCCCACACAGTCATTGTTAGTGTTCGTTATATTCTGAAAATATTTACACTGGTAAACTTGGACAAGTAATTTATTTTGGTACTGAAATTAAAATTGTGTAATAACAAGGCGAAGTACTTTAAATGTATTTGTCATTAAACGACGCTTTTGCGTTAAATGTTACTTATTGACTGATCAAAATTCTTCTTAAGGTCGAATAACGGGTTTAAATTAATATTGGTTGTTAGTGGAAGATAAATGGATAAGTATAATGAGTTGTGGTTATCATCCGTTTCCCTGATTTTTCATTATTAGCTGGTAGGGATGAGACTGAGGACATATGACTTGTTAGTTACGATGTTTGTAGTATGAAATCCAAAAGTATAAAAAGATTTAGAAATCGTCGTGTGTGTTCAAACTAAGCTTTGTTTACAAATGCTGGTGCACGCAAGACTCCGCTTTTGAAATGAAAATCCACGACTTCCGAAGTGTAATGAGGAACGGAGCGCGTTTTTGCTTGTGCAAATAAATTGGTTGCCTTTTTATGAGCACTTGAGTGAACAGATCTATTATTCAGCTTCGTTTAGGCATTAAGATAGCAGATAATTAACTCAAATTTTGTTTGAGAAATGCCTTAAATCTATTATTACCCAGCTCATTCTAGAATCAAATGTCTCAAACTTTTCAGTTTCTATATTACCAGATGGCACAGATGCATTATCCTTGTTCTGTTTATAAATGCAGGATTATCCTGGAATTATCTGCGAGCGTCACATTTTTTGCCATGAAATTTAAACTTAAAATAGGTCAGTCGATTTTAACATCAGAAATAAAAACTGCTAAATAGAAACACCTTTGTAGAGACACCTTATAATTATACTTTCAACTGTTCTATACCATATCAGCGTCTGAAGTATTTCATGTTTATAATTAACCTTAATTAATTGTCTTCATTAATTTAACTTTCAGCTATTTTAAAAGTTTTAATTGCTTAATTAAACTTCAAGTGATGTTGTGTGTCAGACCATTATTACTTTCTTTACATCTGATGAAGTTTCCAGAATATTAGAGTCAAAATTAAAAAAACTAAGAATGTGGAGAGCCATAAAGTAGTGTTCTGCTTCGCTTTCGAGAAGTACCTAGTTCTGTGTTAATGTACCAACTATCCTCGTAGATGTTTGGTGACTTTTAATTGCTTCTTCTGGAAAAGTTAAATCATTAAAATACGTTACAATTGATATGTTCCACGTTTTTACCCAGTTATCATATTGTTTCTCATTTGACAGTGTATGTATGACAAATGAAGTTGATAAGTCTCTAATTATAAACAAATGTAGATTTGAATTAAATGAGATTTCAGGTTCTTCCTGCAACGATGTTGTATATGGCTGTCTTCTGGGTTGTGCCATGAAGTCAGGTAGAACTAATTCATTTTCAAACAGAATGTGCTAGGTAGAGACAGACAGATACTGATGGTTATATTTGTAGTATGTATTTGTAATCACTGATGATTGAGGTAATAAGCACCTCTGAAACGTCGGTAAATTTCAACAGAGTACACAATGCAACATCACAGAAAACAGCCACCTTCAGTCATTATCCTTCCCAATTTTCTCTAGACAGACATATACATACATGAATTCCACTTATATTTTTGTCCCACACAGCATTCTGTCCAATGGACACAAGCTATTCTCTGCCCAAGGATAAAGGGACTTGGTTGATAGGCTGACAATTTACGTATCTAGTACTCACGTTGAATATGTGAAACTGTCGATACACTACCTCATACGTCTTCAAAGCGTGGTACCTACACGTAAACATCGGGGCAACGTTACCTTGTTTTACATGCAGAATACATATGAAATAATACCACTCACTCCCTCGCCACACCGTAATTTTTGGAAACAAGTTCGTGGCATCTGAAGATAGAATAATGGTTGCGGCGTCAGTACTTTGCAGTGCGCCGTGCGACCGCGGCAACTTCTCCTACACATCTGTATGACGGGTCAATCGAGACAATGATCTGCAGGCGCGTAGTATGCAGGAATTGTGGTACAATTAGTTGGTTACGTGATGAGCACATTTACTCTATCTGTAAATGACTTGTTTATATACTGTGACCTGCAAAAGGGAAAACGTATATTAGAATGGTGAACAGAACTGATCGATCAGACCATAATGAGATGTCGTTATGCACTTGTTGTAAAGAATGCATAATGATATTTACAAAAATATTATTAATTGGACATCGCCCTATGCCTTTTTTTCTATCTGAAAAGAAACTTACAAATTAAAGAATAGAGACACGAACTTGATACTTCTAGCAGAAAGGATTTCTGTGCCGCATTGCCAGAGATCTTTTCAGAGCATCCTTCTGGGCTGCATAGGAAGACGTAACGAGCTTGCGGGATTGGTCGGGTGAGAGGGGTAGGGCTTTGACGAGCTTGTTACGGGCATCAGTACGATTCGTTAACCTCGCTGAAAACGAAGCCATTCACTGACACTTTTGCATCCAATTTAGAAGAGGCGGCAGGAGCTGTCCCCCATAATTTTCAGTTTCCTAACTTGTAAACTTGCAGACCAACTAGCTGTCCGTCCTTCACATGTGGTTGACCCCCATGGCTTTCGCAATTCTTAACTTTATTCAATAGAGACAAAGAAATATCTGCCGAGATAAATCATGACTTCGACTGTTTCTTCTGTCAGAATTTCTTAAATTCTAGTAGTCCCGCGTCTTTTGTAAGAAGTAGACAATATTTGGACCTAAGACGGATTAACTAACAATAAAATATTGAAAATTACACAACCTGGAGATTCGTCAACATTCTTCACCTAGAAAGGTTAATAATTCGAATAGGCAGATAAGGAGTGGCTTTTGATATGATGAAATAAATGCTTACAAAATTATGATAGCAAAACTCGTTGAGAGCCATCACCTTTCAGGCCAATTGTTACTGAAGAAGATCTACCTTTTGATACTAAGTTTTGAGAATTTGAAATAGGATTAAAATTTAACATCATATATTCTCACGGTACAGCCACGGTGGTCTAGCGGTTAGAACGCTGGCCGTGTAATCCTGGGGTCTCGGGTTCGATTCCCGGCGGTGCCCGAATTTATAACTTGTGTTTGGCAAGGCCGTGGTCTAGGCAACACGTAGTTTTCCTCCGGGGGCTTCCCCGGTTTCTCCGTGGCATCCCAACAATTACTCCATTAACACACAGAAGAAGGCAATGGCAAACCACTTCTGGATCATCTGCCAAGAACGTATATGAACAGGTCCCAGTCCGAGAAAAGGATGGAAGGATCCTGTTCATATGGACCTGTCGTCAGACAGAACACTAAATAAATAATTCTCACGGTGGCGATTATGAAGATGGATATGTTCTAGGTGTTGGAGCCGTGTAGTCTGGTAGATGTTTACCGACGTTTTAGAGATACTTGCTGCTTACATATCACCCTGATTAATGAAGCAGCAACTAACCTCTTAGACTTCGATAAAGTTCTGTCAAACTTCACGCCGCTACATACCAGAGTACAGCCATATTTAAGATTGCAACCGCTTGTCAGTATCGGGTTTATTCACTCGATTCTGTGGCATCTCTGACAGGGTTCTGGGCTGCTAATTGGCTATCTAATGTCGGGTTAAGAATCTGCAGTAACTGAGGTTAGTTAATAATTTTGTTAGTTGCGAGATTTGAGGTTTTAACTGTAATTACGATGATTTGGGATTTGGTACTGTTTATGAAATAAATCTTGAGGTTCATGGAGTCTTTTCCGCTGGTAAATATTAATTTTGTGTTATTTAAAAGTCAGCGACAAATACGAATTTTCGAATAATAAAAAAATCAGAATCGGTTTTTGTGCAGTGTTTGTTAATCAGTATAATTAAAACAATTAATTCATCTGTGTTTTAATCAGCGGATAAAAAGAATGTGTTTCAAACTGGGCTGTATGCAATGCATTGTGCAGACTCTGGAAATTCCCGCGGGTCGATTAGACAATGTAACGGTCCAGTTGATTTCAGTGCATTGTACATATTGAGGGAAATGTAATAATATGTCTACTGGGAACATACATGCGCAACCTATGGAGAAATAAACAGCTTGCGCGCGAGTGTATGTAATGCCACTGGGGTGAGTGAGTGGGGGATAAATACCCTTCCAACGTTTGGGGGCCAGCGTTAGGCACACGTCACGTATAGTTGGATATTTATCCCCCCCTCCCCCCCACATCCCGCATTCTCTATATCGTCATATCACCCTACCCCTCACCTCACCCCTCTTTACTCAAATCAGCGCAATTATAAAGCGTATAGTTCCAGCTTGTGTCATAGATGGCATAATGAATTGAACCAACGCTTTCGTACACAGTCATGGTTATAGTTTAGAACAAAAATGGATCAAGTGACGGACGATTTTGCTAAACTCTTTTCGGGGCCTCGTATACAAATTCTTTACATGAAGATAAAGCAGCCGGAACGTGAAACTAACCTCTTATATCCATCTAGTGTCCAAGTGTACTTACACATTTAGTAACATACACGTCTTACACTTAAAATTATTCATTGTCAGGACTTTTTCCATCGTCTGACGGAGGCAGAACCAGCCTCCGAAACGTCGTGGTTGTAAAGAACAGACGATGGAAAAAGTCCTGATAATGAATAATTTTAAGTGTAAACTACCGTCGTCAAAATCATTTAGAATTGAAATACACGTCTTAATTGCGTGGTGATTAGATGTTTATTTCTTACTGATGGGCCTATGTGTGGTATTTGGTATCTGCTCTGCTTCATAAGAAGCTAGAAGTCTCTTAGCTGGCCAAGAAATTTTCCGGATTTATGTAGCCAGAAGGTTCATAGTCGTGTCCACAAGATCCCGTCACTGAATATAGATTATGAAGCCCCTCCTCATGTAATTTTCTCCACCCTCGTTGAATATTATTCATCGCGTGAAAGAACACAACGTTTTAACATCAAGACACAAAACCTCGGTGTGGGTACTTAAATCTACAATTTTCTTCTGTGCTGTGAACATAGAGATTTTAATTTTTGCTACAGATTCTGTTTATGTACTCTTTGATTACGTATGTGTACTTTTCGTAGGCCTAATTCGACTGTCATCTGTTTCAAATGAGACAATTATTTCGTTCCTGTTGAGTTCAGTAAAACAAAATAATAAAATAAATAATATAATTTAAATGTATTTTTAAATAATGTACTCACGTGTCTATAAATATCTAGTTCTTAATTTGAGCCAGATAATTTTTGTGTAATTAGGCTAATTTGAAATTAATACATCCATTTATGTTAAGAAATTGAACGTAAGTAGTATTTCTCAAATAGGTAATTTTTTCATCAGCTACATTTATCCATAATTGTAATGTTATCCTACCGTGTTCCATTTTGTATCGTGATATTTGCCTCAAGATTTTTTGGCTATATAAATCTGTATTTTTCCTTTCATAAAACACTTTAATATCATCTTTAATTGAGTTAAGTGAAGCGGTACAGGGTTCACGAAATTTTATCTCAGTGAAATAACTTATGCTACAGCTTAGAACTCACGGCATTTGGCACACATGGGAGATATATGAAATACATACAAAGTTTTAATCGGGGAAACCTGATGGGAAGTGACCACTTGAGAGACTTGAGTTGAGTTTGGGATAATATTAAAATATGCGTAATAAATAAGATCAGAAGATGTGAACTGAACCCATTCGACTGGTGATAGGACCCGTGTAAGACTCCTGTGGAAACTGTAATTTCATTCTGTGTACTAAAAAAGACGAGAAATTTAATTATGAAGGATTATCCTCCCTGGAGTTATTTCGTGACTTGCTAACTGGATCGCGGGCCCTGTGACGTTCGCATGTCAGTTAAACGTCACTTGTGTCCGTTCTGCACGCACATGCTGGTGCACGGTGGTGATGCTGATAGCAGATTGGGCAGTAGCGAATATAAAGAGGGGGGAGGTAGGGTAAATAGCAGTTGAGCTGAAACACTCGACATTACGACACAACGGCTAATTAGGGAGTCCTGCTGTACCAGCATAGTGATTAATGGAACGGTACACACAGGATGCCAATGGCAACAATACGCATGTATGTCGCACAATTATTAATACTCGAAAAGTTTGTTACCCTGCAACCAAGATATAGTCACATGACAAGGCGAATGAAATACATAAATGGTTAACATTTTTTATCGAGAAGATAAATTATATTTCGGGAAGAACGGACAACTTTATTAAAATTACATTTTTATACCTTTGTATAACTCATTTGTAAACTATCAAAGAAGTGGAAGATTTAGAAATAAAATAAAATATATAATTGTTTCATTACGTTCTTGTATGTGATCTTTCATTTGGTTATGATTGAATTTCATAGTATTTTTAGGATCTACTAAATGATTTCTTAAACACTATAAACAAATAATTAAATATTACTGTAACTAGAATATTAAATATTCGGGTGACTGATTTTTAAGAGGTTTCGTCACCAAAATTCATTGTCCTTGTCTTGTCTTCTGCAAACGTTTTACGTGTTAAGGCCATTGCAAGGCAGAAGTGAAGGTATTCACTAAAAGTAATGCTGAATAAAATTACATAACCTATGTCCGACTAACCTAACCTGATGTATTCAAATGCACTAAGCAGGTAACTCTATATAATTTTATTCGTGAAGCAGCTGATTAAGAGATGTTTATGGTTTTATTCAGTCTCTCAGGACATAAACGTAAATCTGAGCCATTACAAACTTTGCTCGATCCTTACTTCTTTACCAAAAAGCGTCTCTCCATTTCGACGTTTTATGGTTTATAACTTTACAGATGAAATATAAGAATCAGTCTAACGTAATCTATCGGTATCAAACCAGACCAAGACTTGCCATACGTAAGTCAACCGGGGAAGATCATTGTAGGTCAAACGTCTCTGGAAAGTGTCTAGAATTAGGGTCCAGGAATTAGGGCCGCAGACCGAATCCTGACCGTTATGTTCGGACAGAAGGTAAATGAATCATCATGGCATTTGAAGAACTGCATAACTACGGAATTTGTGATTTGTTATCGTCTGATATCGTTCGTGATTCAGTCCAAGCAACTTCAATGACAGGGACATGTACGAGGCTCGTCCACAAAGTAAGTTTCCCTGGGGCCGTTTACAGAAACAAAACACAATTTCATGGAAATATTTATTGCAACAGATACAGCAAGTGTCCAGCTATTTTTCAACATATTCGCCACCGGAAGTGAGACATTTGTCATACCGTGGGACCAACTTTGGAATCCCTGT
>NW_019059553.1:891745-917391 GCF_000696155.1 Zootermopsis nevadensis | reverse complement strand
TACGAGGCTCGTCCTTAAAGTAAGTTTCCCTGGGGCCGTTTACCGAAACAAAACACAATTTCATGGAAATATTTATTGCAACAGATACAGCAAGTGTCTAGCTATTTTTCAACATATTCGCCACCGGAATTGAGACATTTGTCATACCGTGGGACCAACTTTTAATACCTGTGTCGTAGAAGTCTGCCGCCTGGGATTGGAACCACTGTGTGACAGCCATCTCCGCCTCTCTGTCATTCTCAAAACGCTGACGCTGACGCTGACCGGACAGGAATTTCTTGAGGTGTAGGAAAAGATGGAAATCACTGGGAGCGAGGTCCGGGCTGTAGGGTGGATGATTAAACACCTCCCAGCTGAACTCCTGCAGGAGACTTGCTGTCCGTCGAGTCGTGTGCGGCCTAGCGTTATCACTGACCGCACTTCACAGTCGGCGGGAGCTGGAATAAGAACCTCCATCTTCAACAGCTGCAACGATGCTACTGTGAGAACGCGGGAAGTGCCGTTAGTGCATGCGCCATGCTACGTCATTGCTCTATCACGTACGCACAGTCGCTTCGCGCAATATAAGGTTTGCTAGCTGTGGGACGAGTGGGAAACGTACTTTGTGGACGCGCCTCGTATATCTCTTGCCGGAAACATAAAATATATTCATAAATTTGTTATACATATTTGTAATAGGACGCCAAGGGAGATTAACAGATTGATGGGATTATAATAGTTTGTTAAAAGTGATTATAGTACAGTCGATATTAAAGATGTACGCTGGGTTGGATAGGTTTGCGTAAGAGTCGGTAACAGGGAATTTTTTCATTTTGTGTGTGAAAAATTTTGGGCGTGTTAAGAGCTGATGAATGTTTTAAACATTACGCCTAACAAACTAACTAACTATCTGGTAGCATAACTCACAAGGTCCAACACCATATCATCAAAACCTGTCTCCGGACACGATACTGAGCTAACTCCATCTATTTTCCATCCTCACAGCCCTGAGCTGAGAGTTACAGTTGTGAAACAGTATCGTCTACAAATGAGACTATTGCTCGTGAATGTAACGTTCATTTAAAGAAATTTTTCGAAAATATTTCTATTCTATTCAGTGAAGTATCAATCTTCAGAGTAATGAAGACGGTATGTTCCTCTGAAACATTGATAACTACCTACAAGTCCACATTCGATAGTACCTCGTCCTTGTTTATTTTATTAGAATAAATATATTACTGGAAGTCTAAACAACGCGAAATTTCTGATTTTTCCCGCCATCTATTCACGCAGAAATGAAACATTATGGAGAGTTCTAATGAATAATTTGGTCAGATATTTGGCCCTAGCGGAATAACAGACGTCGAATTTAGTTACCCTATAAATTTTCACGAATTTATCGGTAAGACACATACAGGTACGACCCTTGTTATACCCCGGACGCAAACAGCAAACCAACATGGCTTCTCTGGAGGCAGTGATTTTAATGAGTAGTCGTTATAGCAGGCAGTACCCCGCATACACATCCATTAAAACAAATTGACACCTGGTGAGGGAATAGGTCTCGCTGTTTACTCCACATCTCGCAGCATTTTTTTTTCGTCGGCCAGCCCCAGATAACGAGCCTGCGACCGACCCGTCGACCAGTTACACTTGTTAACATAACGAACTGGTTCGGGCTATAAGCTGATTTCTTCTTGCAAGCTTGCTTCTTGCCTCCTCGGGGTTTTTTTTGCAACATTTTGGTTGTTATCCTAGCAGCTGATACCATTTGCAGCATTCAGTGAAGTTTGCTGCCTAGATTATAGATGTACGTCGTGGGAGTAGAGCAATGTTTATGAAACTGTGGTCCGTCCACTGCTGACAGTCCGAAAATTTCGTTTATCGTTATAATGAGTCAATTTAGTACAGTAATTGATAATTATTTCACAGATTGTGACAATAATTAATTAATTATATCAATATAATTTCGGGCACTGCCAGTATACAATGTGAAATAATACTGATATTTTGATCTAACCTCGAAACGCTTCGATTTCAAGCTAAACACTAGGCCACCGCACTGCATTTTCAGTAGTCACAACTTATCTTAAAATAAAAGCACTCCTCCGTAGTCGGGAGAATCAGGGTTCTAATCTTTGCCCGAAGACCCGTTAACCGAGCTGAGTATTTCCGTGGTTTTCCTTCAGCACCAGGCAATTGTCAGGGTATTATTATATTATTTAGTGTTCTGTCTGACGGCAGGTCCATATGAACAGGATCCTTCCATCCTTTTCTCGGACTGGGACCTGTTCATATACGTTCTTGGCAGATGATCCAAAAATGATTTGCCATTGCCTTCTTCTGTGTGTGAATGGAGTAATTGTTGGGATGCCACGGAGAAACCGGATAAGCCCCCGGAGGAAAACTCCGTGTTGCCTAGACCACGGCCTTGCCCGACACAAGTTATAAATTCGGCCACCGCCGGGAATCGAACCCGGGACCCCAGGATTACAAGGCCAGTGTGGCTGTTATGTCAGGGTATTACCTTAAATTAGGCTACGAACGCTTCCTTCCATAACCTTTCAATTTTATTTTTATATGTCATAATTTTTCGACGCGATACAGGATGATTTAATATTTTCTTTAATAACTTTGTATATGTGTATGACCACGAACAAGTAAGAAATTAAAATAAACCTTCGTCCGGATATTTCTCTATCTTTGGATACATCCACTTAAATATCTTCGTATTACGTACTAAGAGGTTAACGGTTTAAAATTTCTTGATTAGTGTGGTACTTGTCATTGATGACAGTATCCTAATCATCAGTGATCGCTTATGATTCTGAAAGCCGGGAGGTTCTCATCTGAACGAAGCAGAAACTTATAATCCGAGATGATTTGTACGTCATTTCGTATACAGAAGTGATGTAATGGTCTGCAAATTCTGAAGTTCAGTGTAGTTACCAGGCGAATTACGTTTTACTAACAAATACTCTTTAACTTATGCGCAACAAATATGATTACTCGAAAGATATTTTACGTGATGTTAACTACGCTACAACATGAGAAATTAGCGTACCTACCGTAAATTTTAAATAATTGGTTTAAATTATAACCATTTTGTAGATATTTTAAAAATATACCTCGCGTAAATATACTGTTAGGAAGAGACAAGTTTATGCACATGTAACATTATTTGGGGTTAATTCTTTTAGGATTCTTATGTGACGTCAACTGTTTCAGTCTATAGCAACAAGTGACCGTTAACGAAAGTGTACAGTACTTGTAAATGTTGAAGACACAGTTTCGTGTTCCCTTCCGTGTCACTTACATCAAACTGTTACAACCTGACAGCTGGCCACGGTTTCAATTTTCAAGGTGACACCTAGAATTCTGTTGTTTCTTTCAACACTTGGTCATCATAGGGCGTCTTCCATATTCCGGACAGGGATAAAAACAGGAAAAAAGCTTAATATTATTTTGAAAGAGGTGGAAGAACACTTTGCACCTTCTCCTCTCCTACTTTTATCCCCCCTCCGGGTTTTTCTTTCTTCTTTCTCTGTAGCTTTTTACTCCAATACACAGGAGAGATTTCTACCTTCGGTAGCAAAGTGCGAATCGTCTGTCTTTTTCCTGCGCATAACGTGGCAAAGAGGAAACTCTGAAGAGATGATGGCATAGTGGAGTAGGGCTAAAGTGAAGTGTAAGTGTGTTTTAAAAGCCTTCTCTGACATCTTGACCGAATCGGACACTTCCAGTCACAGACACGAAATAGCTTTCATTCCTCCATTTTCTCCTTCCCCTCCTTATTTCCGCCCCTCCCCTCCCATCCCATCCCCTCCCAAACACCTTCTTTATCCTTCTTGTGCGCTGTCCTTGTCTGTGAGTAACATTACGGTCTCTCTGCTGTCTTACGGCAGAAGACGTTGAGTTTTAGTCCATTTCAGGACAACTCTGTTACAGTTGCGCCTTCGCAAATAGTTTAATGAAAGTCAACTTTTATTTATCACTATCAAAATTATATTTCTGGTATCAGATCCCTAAGATTTAGCGCTGCCAACACCAAAACTAGTCACTAAATTAGTTAAATAGTCGGGGTCGGTTGGTTGAAAATCGTGTTTAGAATGTTGAAGGTCGCGGCTTCGAATCTTGGCTCCAGTACCAGATATTCTGACTGGTGGATTTCATTGTCTCTGTTAAATTAATATACTGAGAATTATTTTAAGACGACACTTTATGACCGAGTGGTTAGCATTTCTGCTTCATATTGGGGAAGTCTTGGGTTCATACTTGGGTCCGGAGACAGGGTAATGCGGCTGAGAGATATGTTGTTTTCCTCAGTTCCTGTAGGCAAATTCACATTAAATTATTAAGTAACTATCGATTCCTTCCGTATCCCTTCTGAATAAGTGTTCTTTAATAATCATGTCATCCGATGCTATATAGTCTGAGACAGTAACCTCGTTATTAAATGAAGTTAAAATAAGTAATATTCCTTTCTTTTCGTGTAAATTTACCATTCCTGACATTCAGCTTCAGAAATCTGTGGAGTTGAGAAACCACAATAGCTTGAGAACAAGAAGCAATTGAGTCTAATCCAAAGTAACAAATTACATTTCCTTGATATTTGATTTAATATTTTTCTTTCCATTTCTTCTTGGTCCTCCAATTTGCTGTTTTCCGATGGGTCTCGGTCCTAAAATTGTGATGTTAGTGGCAACAGTTCTGATAAAAATCGGCGCTTTTAATACGCTAGACAGTATGCGTTGTTCTATTCCACCTAAACTTAGGGAAGAATTTTATTTTTTTATTTCTTCATGATTTTATAGTCTCATCGGTGTGAATCTGCAGCTGTAAATGAAAGTAAAAAAACAGATGGTTCTACTGTCACGCTTACCTAAAAGTGTTCGGCTTTTGAATTGAGTAAAAAATATATTATCGTCTGGAATAGGCTTACAGGTGACAGCAAATTTTCCTTGAACCTTTAAGTTAACATCAGTGATTAATTGCTACTTGAGTAATTGTTGTTATAATCGATCCGTTCGGTATAATAACGGCAGATTTGAATTATGATACCCTCATCCTCAGGTTCTGACCTGAGACGAAGCACGGATACGTGGTAATTACAAGCATCTTTTGTTATTCACTGAACTGATGGGAAGATAATGAAGTTTATCAATCTTAAAGTGAATATAAGACTGAAAATTTGTGCTACAATAGTGTATACATATTTTTAAAAATGTTATGTCCCATTTCTCATATCTCAGTGGCCTATATGTGAAAAAATTTTAAAGTATAATTAATTTCATAGATAATTTTTCTGAAGATGTAACTCCGTAAACATTTAAACATCGTTGTTAATTATTCATGATGTCTCTTCTTTCAGAGTATTATAGATGTACGATTCAAACATATATTGTGTGAGTCATGTGAGATTGACGCGAACCAAAATTATATTCCCTCTGTAATATTAATTGTGGATCCGTATAATAAATTTAATAAATATCCGTTCAGTAATGAAATTATAACATTCAGACTCACAGACTGACATTCTTTACCTGTTTGTGTGACAGTTATTTTATTGTGTTTAGTTTAACTAGCTATTATTTATTTTGAAATGCTTAGTTTGCGTGTACAAAATCTAGATAATCGTTTACTCTAGAACTGAATTTGAAAAAAATTCATCCCCTATATTGATCCAGACTCATTCAAAAACTTTTAGCAAGACCTTTTAATACTTGCATTTTGCTCGCACAGTGTATTTGTAAGGTTTTTACGGTTTAAATAAAAGTTATTGTTTTCTTGGCCATTAAAATACAACTTGTTTTATCACCAAGGTTAAATTACGTGTGAGGTTGAAGTGCCGTATTCCCATGTTGCTTGCACTTTGTGACGTCTTTTCAAGGTCGTCCTACCGTGATGAGCGGTGTCTCCCTCTGTACGTCTTCCCTTCTTTTAAGGGGTCTAGCGGTCTTTCTAAACGAAGTCAATAGAGCACGAAAATAAGGACAAAGCTCAACTTTGTCTTCTGCTTACTATAGACCATAGTCAGTGCTATACATTCAAATAAATAAAAAATTGTATATCGGTTTTTTACACTGGTGGAAAAACTTAACTTTAGTGTCAGCAAAATTGTATATTCCTTGTACATGGAAGTGATCTCAAAGTGCAATTGTGACCTTAAAACAGCCCAAATATTATGTGTTTGTAGGAAGTAGCAAGGATCGTAGTTTAATTATTTTGTTAGAAAATTTAATGGCGTGCAATCGGTACTGGGATTGATAATTTTAAAAATATATTATCGTTAATTGGAAAAATTATAAATTTACGATTATACGTGACGATAAGAAACATCCCAAACAACACCTAAACGTATTTGAAGTCGTGTGAGTGAAATTTCCGCTTATAAGTACACAAGTTTTATTTCCGAAACTACTGAACCGATTTAGATTATGTTTGATACGTATCGATATATCGATATACTGCAACACCACTGTCTATAAAGACTGAAATCAAAACGCTGTTTTTTGCAACAGGACTTGTCATTTAGCCTAAATACTTGTACATAACAAAAAATTATATTTGCTGTACAGTGTGTTCTAAAAGAAACGCAATCCATTGCAGAATGAATTTCTGTTATTTCTCCCTGGTGGCTTTGTAACATATTCCTAAAGCAACTTACAACAACGAATTTTCTATTTTGAATAGTGAAAAGCATTCTTGTAATTCGGGAGACCTACTGTTTCTTTTTCAGCCCTGAAGATGGAAATCAGTATGTTTATCCGAAACACTAATATTTACCTACGAGCCAATATGGCGTCATAACCCAGAAAAAACATTATCTTCACTTCCGTGGAAACCTAAAATCTCAGATTTGTTTGTTCTCTTTGAGTAAAAGATTTTAACACATCTCTTTAAAATATACAGATATTTAAGTGTAATAAAAATATATTTAGAAGGTCTTGTGATGATTTCAAGACCAGTTACGTGTGAAAAATTACAAAAAAAAATCATTTGGTAATTACACGTAATTCAGTTATAAAATCTGCGATTTCCACAGAGCTTAAAATATAGATTGTTGCATTATGTGCAATGAATTCCAACCTGTACGTCTATTTTACATATCCACTGTGATATGTACCTGGTTTATCAGTGACAGCTGAATGTTTAGCCAACGCTTACGGAAGTGGCTGTATCTACATGTGACAGTAGTGACTTCTGTGTGCAGGTTTGGATGTCCCGGTAGGCAATGTTGATGGTGACTTCTTGAGCTCCGCGGGCCCTTGAGGATATAGGGTCATGCACAACACGGACAATGGAACAGGTCAGTGCACAGTTAAATTGTACATTGCCTTCGCATATCACACGAAATTCGAGTATGTTTCCAATTTGATTACCCATCGGAATCAGCTTGAAACACAATTGTTTCAGAATTTTTTTTACAGATTTTACACAGTATTACTCTACGTTTGCTGTAAAGCTAAAAACATTATACTTTTCCCTTACGTACGTAGATCTGAAAGGATAGCTAAGTACATCTTTATCTCTGGAGATGCTTTAATTATCCGATTGAGTAAAGCTCCATTAGCTAATTGAGTTGTGTAATGCACTTTATGGAAGCGAAGTTTCTACCTAAAAAATTAATCACCATTGAAGGATTAGTTCTGAGTGGGAGTAGTTGTATATTCGCCATATTGTCAGACCCACATCCTAAAGAAAACTTCGTTTTATCCCTCGGGATATAATTCAGGAACTTTATTTGTTTTTATTGCAATAGGACGTGAAGCAGGCAACTAAACTCCTGGTATATTTTCTTATTAGAGAATTTGATAGCTACTCAGTAAAGAAATTTCCTGTTTTAAAGAACTCTTAGGATAATTACCTTATTAAAAGTTTGCTGTTTAAAGCTATCTTAAGCCAATTAAGTCTACCAATTTCACGCACGTTATTTCTCAAAATTAGTTTCCCACCCGAAATTTTATTATAAATTTTCTTTCGCGTCTTGTGGTTTACATCTTATGACAAATCCCATAACGTATTACTGTCTGGAGTAAGTGGTTGTTCGTTAATTTTATTTTTTTAATTTTTAGGTTGTTTTTAAATATTTTTCTTGTCCTTTTAGCATATATTAATTCATAAAAAATAAAAATGTTCCTGGTATCAGATTGTAAAGTACCAGAGGGACAGGTTCAAAATTATAATTTGCCTATGGCCCACAGTTGGCGCAGTTTTATTATTTACACAATTAATCTTGAGACAACTCGGGTGAGTTATTCTGAAGATATAAGCTACAGGGTAAATGTGTTATTATTTAATCATAGTTTCTGTCGGTAAATGGTTTATGTATGAACACCCCAGCGCAATTTGTCATTTTAAAAATTTTCTGAGGAGAGTAAACGTCTTACGTTGCAGATGGTAAAAGACACACACACACACACACGCACGCACACACATGCAATCACATGAAGCATCATCCGCTGCGGCAACATAACCTAAATTTCTATACACGTCAACATTTTCAATATTCAATTACATACGACTGTAAATCTTATGGCAGCAGCAAGACAGGCCAAATCGAAGAAACTGCTCTTCCAGACATCGTAAAACCTTTCTGATATTTATTATTTGTTTCTGCAGCTGTTAAATCCATCTCTGCGGATCGAAGTTTCTCAATGTTTTCGGGCTACTATCGCTACCAGAAACATTTGTCTCGCTACAGACATTTTAGTACTCCTGTAAGGAGTATCGTATTATTTATACAAAATTGACTTTGTAATTTGTTTTCTGTGGTTGTAAAGTGTAGTGTGGGAACATAAATTACAAGCGTTTTGAAAAGAGAATGCTCCGGTTAATATTTGGAATGAGTAATTTACGTTCTGCAATCCTTCGCCAACGGCGGATTATTAAGAATACGCTGTTACAAATTTGTGTACTTTCAGAATAATTTTGTTGCCTTTCGCAACAAGCAATTTACTTTTTTCTGGTGTCAGGAGTGTAATTTGTAGTTGAATCTACTCCAGATGCACATATCATATTTTTATAACTTACGATTTAATATAATTTCTCGTACTATATAAATTAATTATTTCTGGTCATAACTAGAAATTTTCCCGTTAAGAATGACTAAAATATCTAAAGCAGTGCTTAAAAATACATTTTTATTGCGTAAATAGTCTTTATTTCAGTGCGTTGTTTTCACAAAGCAGCATATTAAAATTAAAATTGAGTAATGTTGCACAACAAAGAACTTAGTGTCATTATTTATCTTTGCTTAATTAAAATGGTTTCACAGCAGTCTCAAATATATTATACCGAAATTATAACAACTGTGCTGCGTTGTAGTTCACGCAAATACTAAGCCTCCCTTAACAGAGTTAGCAATGGCATCGGTTATTATATTATCCCAGAAAGCCGAAAATCCCCTAACAGCCAATGATCACCAACTAAATATCAATGCTTGTTACACAGATGAATTCCTGTAGTGGGACTCTCAGAGATAACCTACGTAAAAAAAAAATTATATACAACCTCAAAATGAATAACCGTCGTAACATTTATAATTATTAAAACTAATGTTTCTTACCGTATTTATATTTGTGATTATGATGTATCCTCGTACGGAATTCTACACGTTTAGATCGAGTGCTTCATTTGTTACCGATTTTTAAAGTCGATACGACATGAGGCACCTCGATAGTTCGAGACTGAAGTATCGACTCTTCCGCAAAATGGCGATCCTCACTGTCTTTCCGACCTGAGTTAGACTTTAGAAATTTGCTCCGTAAATATATGGTCGGTAACTAATTGATACAAACGAATGTCACATAGAGATTTTTTGGTGGAAATCCTGAAAGGAATAGTCCACTTGCAAGTTCTGCGCTTTAAAGTGTAATATTAAAACTGGTGTTAAAATGGGTATGAGGATTTGTGCTGGATTTGTCTGGCTTAGGTTATGGTGCAGTGGTGGGTTTTTGTAAATACAGGTATGAACGTTTTGTTCCACGGAGGCCGAGGAATTTCTGGACTAGCTGAGCTTCTCGGACTCTGCTAACTGGAGTTAGAGAAGCCATTTCACTGCCAATAAGTGAAGTGTTCCGTAGCATAAAACTAGTTCGTAAAGTACTTCACTCTGTCACATGTGTTTTCCGCTCCAGTTGTAACTTCCCAGGCCGGGATCGAATATCATTTCACTTTAGTGTAAGAAGGAATAAAGAAATGGGGAAGTTGGCCGGAAGGTTGGGACTGAGGGTGGGGAGAGGAGAATAACATGGCAGTACATCTCCGATGTGCCGCGTGGCCAATACACGGTAAGCGACATCGTGCAGAACCAGAAAGCAGAATCCGATAAAAGTTGTATAAATTCCTGTGAGAGAACAAGAAATAAAAAAATAAAGGGGTGGAGAGAGAGAGAGAGAGAGAGATAAAACGCTTGAAGGGACGGGCGATAAATCTTACCTTAAAGGATATTGTTTGAAGCACGTAACATAGGCAGAAGACGCATTTGGTGCCCCGTTCATACCGCTTGCCTTGCTAGCTTTTGCTTCGAAGTATGATTCGCTACAGCAGTCCCTTTGCCTTGCGCGAGTATGGACCGGCGAGTGTAACAAATTGTCATTTGTGACTGATCTAGACCATCATTTATCTAACGACACCGCGGTGAGTACAGTCTGAGCCGAAAGTTGGTTCACACTCTTAAGTACTCTTCTATCACACATTATTTTGCTGGTTCTGTTTTCTTTTCTTCTCAATTATTTTCAGTTTTTAATGATCTCATGACTCTGAACTTTCACTAACCCGCTGATTCCATAGCCTAGAATCGTTTTTGATAAGCTGATAGTCTACCAGCTAGTCAAGAAATTTGTCGCCTTATGCATAGAACCTTCAAGTTATTTAGCATGTTAACAAGAACCAAATGGTTAAATATACAACCCTAAATTATATTTTACTTTGATCCAGTTTAATATTATCCTCACATCTACGCCTAGGTATTTAGAGTGGTTTCTTCCCTTCGGACTTCGTAACCAAAATTATGTACTCACGTTACATGCCCTGTCTGTTATATTCTCCTTGATTTAATCGTCCTAATGACATTTGGTGAAACATATTAATTATGAATTGTCTCATGATTTAATTTTCTCTGCAGGTAATAATGTCGTTTAAGAACCCACTAAGTAACATATCTCAAAATAAATACGTTGTATGCATTCGTTTACCGCCTGTGAATGTAATCGCAGTTCGCCGTCATAGTAAGGTTGTTAGTCAGACAGTAAACAGGCGATTATGAAATTTGTGGCACGTCACACGTGCGCATGAATCCTGCGCATTGGAACTCTGCGGAATATTGACGCTGAATCAGCCCACCTCTCAAATTAAATTTATCACACTGTTAATTTTCATTAAACCTACATTGAAATATTCACTGCCTGGCGTAAGTTTTCACAAAAATTAATTTAAAAGTCGTGTAGTCGTAAAGTCATATTTTCATAAAAACCCAAACACTATGACAATAACAAGGATTTACCATTAAATCTATTACGACAGATAAATCCAGAAATAACTCGTAAGTTCACAGATCAGACCGTAATACTTCATAAAGATATTTGTGATGCTTGAGGAACTATGGAATTTTAATCTATAAACATTTATAATGTTGTAAATATGTAACGAAATAAGTCTTCAATTAAATTAATGTATCTTTATTTTCATTGTTGTTTGTAATATGATTTGCCTTACTATCTGTTCTTCTACCTCAGTAATATATTTGTTTCGGAAATAACCCAATATAAAAGTTAATAAAAAATTAAAATTAAAGCTAGAATTTTTCGATACTCTTCTTGGCATTTCAGAGTCCCCGCCCACTGACTAAAGTTTGCTTAAATAAATAGGCATATACGTACAATAAATCGAAATATATTTTACATTAAATAGAAAATTGTAAGCTTTATTGAAAGTATATTTTTTATTAAGCATATTTTAGATACAGTGATATATCTGATCATATTCAGATTGGGAAGCTAAAACAGCTTTGGATGACACTAACATATCTTTCCTTCTCTGTTGTCAGTATATTTTAGGATCGAAATGTAGTTCTAAAACAAACGTAAGTGGATTTAGATGGTCACTGTGATTTCTGCAGGGGGTACAGAATTATGTTTTAGCATAACGTCAGAATCATCTCCTACTGTGACATGAAATTTGTAAACTTGCCCCATTGGACGGAGACCTTTATGAGAAACGAATGTTATTTCAGATAATCAAGAAATTCTGTCGGTCTTATTGAATCCTAAATGTTCATTACTGAATTAACAAGAGCCTATCATTGGAATGTATCCGTTTTTTATTTTAGTTTGAGTTGACTTACACATACCAGTTAGTGTTAGATATAACGCTTTGTTTTACGATACACTGTCTCTTCCATATAAAAACTATTATTATGTTGTTATCTATTGAATTTTTCACACCTTACGTTAAAATTTATTATTATTTTTATTAAAATAGTTCCCCAAATATATATTCCCGCTTTTATCCAAACTAAACAATTTCTTTCATTTCTGAAGCATAATTCATTATACTCCCCCCACCATTCATACTTTATCTCTTGGTAAAATACTAATTAAATCATTTCGGACATCATTTAAAATAAATTTTACATTTCACTATCATTACACTCCTCCCTCTTGCTTCTGTCTCTTTCTAGCTCTGCCACGCCGTTTGCTACGTATGTTGGTAATCCTAGTATTACTTTCTAGAATCTGGGCTCTGTCTTGAGCCAGCTTAATCCAGTCCACGTTATTATTTTATTTATTTAAATTCCACTTTAATATTATCCTTCCATGCATACCTAAATCTCCCAAGTCGTATCTTACTTTCAGTTTTTCGATGTCTCTCATCTGTGGTATCAGCCCTTTACATCTCATCTTTTTTATTTCATTATCCTAATGGTATTTACTGAAGAGTACAAATTACATACCTCCTCATCATGTAGTCTTCTTCCATCTCCTGTTATCTACTTTCCCTCAGCGCTCAGTTTTCAGATATACTTAGCTATAGGTTTTCCTCAGGCCAACAGATCAATGTTAACACTCACACAAATCGACTGGTAGAATTATAATTTTGTCGGTATTCCGTACCCTTTTTTTCACCCACGGCAAACCATAATTTTCCAAAGACGCACGACGGTACAACACAAAATGTCGCCTAACGAAATTGGGGTAGGAGTTTACGAACTATAATGGTCATTCATATGTATCTATTTATAAATTCTTCCCCTATTAAAATGCAGGCATATGAAAACAAATAACACGTTATAAATAAAACTATCGATTATGAACCAATGTGGGTATATTACGAATTTTAATTACGAAAGAAAATATATTTCTTTTTTTAACTATAGCGTGATAAAATATGGTGGCATACATGTTATCGAACGCTTTCATGTAACTTATTTTAATCTTTGCGTTTCTATTTAGAAGACTAGAATCCGATGGATTCTGAGCTAAAAGATATAAAACACTCTTTTGTTTAATTATATTCTAATATTTCACAGGTTTCAAGCAAATGGTACTGTGTACACTGACTGCAACGAGTTAGTTGTCTTCGAATTGTGTTTTTGAATGTTGGATAGTAAATTTGTATTAGAACAATTTCTTTCTGTTACATTAGAAAGAGTCTGAAATATTTTTATAACGTTTCTAAAATTATTCTCTTAAAACTGAAGAACAGGTAACTTAATTTCAGTATTTTAATCGTTCGATCATTTATAACCCAGCTGTCGTTGTGACTGACAACTTGTGAGTATAAATGTTTTTAAATTTATCAAGCATAACGCTATAATCTTAAATTATGAGTCACTTTTATAGTGGAGTTTCATGTTAGAGTTACTTCTTACATACTTATAAATGTAGTAAAATATTGAGGTTGGGATAAACGTATTTATGAACATCACATTTCGCTTCAGTGAGTTTCACAATATGTAAGCAGTGTTTTAGCAGTTTCTTGATGTCTGTCCATTGTATGATTTTTATGAAATTTAATGTGTGTAATTTCCATAAAGTTAAAACACATAAGCGCCCACATATACACACAGGATGTTTTAATATTTCCGAATTTCTTTATACGTTAATATCATTCCTCCTTTGCTGACACACTCGTAACACTAACAGAAGTGATTTCCATTTTTCTGTCACGAGAGTCGGCACTTATTTCCACTTTTTTATAAGTGCTAAGAAACTTAAATGAAGCATTCCGTATATATATTTAATAGTAGTGAGGGAATATCTTCATTGATTTAAAATTGTTATGAAATCGAATTTTATTAATATATTTTAATATAAACTTATATTTTCTTCCGTAGCTGTTAGAAGTTTACAATCAGGACTTACACTGAAGATGAAATCACTCAGATGTATATGTCGTTTCATAGCGAGTCGTTAACCGCAGTGTGTTGCATGTTCCATGTTTTGGCTGTACTCGCTTCAGAAACGCGCGGTCTGCCCTCTGCCGTACCTCTCCAGTTCATTCGCCACTGTTTGCAATGATATAAGCTGGAAGCACTTGAAATTTCCTCTTCCAAGCTTCTATAATATTTTGAGAAGCAATTTCCGCAACGATCTAAGAAGAAGAAGAAGAACGAGACAGCGACAAGATGTACTATCCTTTAAAATAACATCAGCTGTCATTCCCACGCCCCAGTAGTATTCAGATCAAGTCGTTGTAATTTGAACTTGTCAGTATTCACGGTTGCGTTAATGAGAATGTTGTTTCGCCCTAGTGATTCTATTGCGTCTTGTTTATTATTTAGGAACTTCTTGATGCAACAGTAAACCTAGAATGAAAAGAGAAAAGAAGGAAAGACTCAAATTAAAGAAGTTGTTGGAATAGGTAACCTTGCGGGTAAGGGGCCCCTGTTTATAGCCTGATATACGACAGGGAAAGGAATATTGTTATCACGTTGTCTATTGAAACCGTAAACAATACGAAGATGGCTGCATGCTACATGCATTAAACAGATTTCGCGTGAGGAATTATATATTTTACATTATTATTCCTACTGCTTTCTACGTAATTTCTGCTTTCTAAGTACCAGATATGACCGCCACGGTGGTCTAGCGGTTAGAACGCTGGCCTTGTAATCCTGGGGTCTCGGGTTCGATTCCCGGCGGTGCCCAAATTTATAACTTGTGTTGGGCAAGGCCGTGGTCTAGGCAACACGGAGTTTTCCTCCGGGGGCTTCCCCGGTTTCTCCGTGGCATCCCAACAATTATTCCATTCACACACAGAAGAAGGCAATGGCAAACCACTTCTGTATCATCTGCCAAGAACGTATATGAACAGGTCCCAGTCCGAGAAAAGGATGGAAGGAACCTGTTCATATGAACCTGTCGTCAGACAGAACACTAAATAATAATAAAAGTACCAGATATTCCTCAACAGTTTCTTCATAAACGCCCTAAAACGTAAAGTTTGATAATGTTACTTTGCTACTTAGCAAACGAAATTAAATATTTTCGTGCAGATTGAATAGGCCGTTTATGTAATGCACGAAATCAGTTTTCAGTACAAGAAAAATTTACTCTGAAGTTTTATAAAATAAAGCTGTATTCCTTTTGTATTTTTTCTAAAACTTATGTTAAGATTCGATAATAATTTACTAACTCTACACAGAATTAGTCTGCTGTCGTGTGCTGAAAATACCTAAAAATGAAGCTACTTTAGTATTATCCTGTAATCCCATAATGTTAAATCTTACGTCATAAAACTTTAGTTCATGTTATAGAAACTAGGGTGCCGAAGACACTTGTTTGTAATTGACCTAATGTAAGTTTACTACACTTTTGAAGCCATTTCTTCACCCCATTTTTATACTTCTCGTTCACCCCGTCGTATGTAAGCTCCTGGCATTTTACCCCTCGAAACACACACAACGAAACATATGTTGCACTATACGCGAGTCAGGAGTGTAAAATGTCGACAAGTGTTTTACCCATATAGGTCTAGCGTTATGATAATGTACTACATCGCTGGGGTTACTACAGCTGAACATTGGATTTAAGTTTCCACTGCAGAAACGACATGCAGAAAAACATTTCTTGTTATTTATTAGTAATAGCTGATTTTATTAAAAATGTATACTTTTGTATAAAATCACGTATAAATTGTTTATAAAATTAGGAGGCGAAGTGTTGAACAAGCTGACTTCTGGGTTGTAGCGCTGTGTAGTCTGGTAGAAGTTTACTAACCTCTGAAACGTCGGTACAGCCATCTTCAAACTCACAGCCAACACACAAGTTAATAATGTCATTTATTAAATAATTATAGTTAAGAGTTTAATCGGGTTAAATACTCTTACTTGTGCGTTTATAATCCAGGGAAATACTCTGCAGAGACGTCACAGTCTCTTAGCTTTCGCTGAGAGAATTGTTATAGTCGGTGTGTTTTGTTTTCTTGAGCCAATACCATGATCTAAGTGGATCTGACAGACAACTCGCATTTGGTCATCCCTGCTGACTGTCTCGAATCGCTAATCAACTTTGCATCTCCTTGCTGTGACCACCCTGTGACTACTCCGTCATCCTGAGGCGGGCAGCTGAGTCCCCAAGTCCCTGAGCTGTCGACTCCAATCTGTGATCTCCCATTATATTACAAGGAAAACCATAGCCTAGAATAGACCCGGCTCTATTGCTACAATGTTTGTGGGTTCTGAAATGGTATATGTCTATTTTAATATAATATGACTTACGATCGTTTACTGTGTTTTTAGTAATTCATTAATGGCTGGATTCCGAAATGCCATGTGCCGGAAGTTGACTGTGCAATGGCTGTAATAAACAAATTGAAATTTGGAGCAGATAAAACTAGCTGAATGCATCTCACTCGTTATATATACAATATGAAATATTTTTATCGAAAACATTCCAGTTGCTGGTACCATTCAGAAGAACAGAATTCTGGCAAATGCGTTAAAATTCTGTTTTGAGTAATTTTCCTAACTTTTTACGTTTTGTGGCCTTTCGTTTTTCGTATATTCCTTCCCACAATGCATTATTTTTGTATTGAATTATAATAGTTTGGCATTGAAACGTTGCCTAAATATGCATCATAAGATCGTTTAACTTCGTGTCTCGATTTGTATAGTCACAAATGTCTAGGCATGTAGCTCGGACGTAGAGATAAAAGTGTTTTCAAAATTTTTAGAACAACTATCGATATAGTCGATATATCGAGTTTTATATGGACATATCGAACGTATCTCTAACTACGGGTAGTTCGTTATAAAAAAAACACTTTTTATCCCCAAGTAGAAATGTTAACCTTTATATATTTATGAATATACTGTAAAATTTCCTGTTTTTCTGCTATAACTCGGTTAAGTTATAGAACTGACATTCGCGCATGCGTCGTACTGTAGCGAGCGAGTGAGACGAAGATACAGCTGGGCCGAGATCCTGTTATAATGGGATTGTCTTGTATGGATGATTACAATAGGGCACTCAACCCAATCACTTTAAGGGATGGAGAGTACCACAGTGCTAGTGGAGAGGAGTGGGAGGGGGGCTTTCAGAACGAGTGAGAGATCTCCTCAACCTCACACACACACACATCTATTCGATACAGGACGTGTGCCAAGTCCACTCAACTTCTACAAGAGAGTCGCCATAACTTATGAGCCGCTTTCGTCACTTGTACAGCCCTTGAGTAAAAGACATTTTGCCTCGTGACGTCACTTCCGGTAACAGAATCGTGATAATGATTACGGTTATTTAACGACAATGTATTTACATTCAGTGCGTCAGAGTCCTGTGTAAAATCTGATAGTAGCTCAGGTATTCAAGATATTTTATGAAATCCGAAAGTTTATTTTGTTTATAAGAACCAGTTAATGTACCCAATCCTGAGCTAGATGGATCTACTTCCCACCCACACACCCAATTTCTTTAATATTAAGTTTCTTCCTGTGGTGATGTAAGTTCGATGACGTGTAATCACCTGAAGATGTTTATCAACGTTTCGGAGGAACTTATTGCTTCCGTCTTCAGGGTTTGTCTTGAGCCTCGTCATTGGAAGCGATTCTGAGCGAGCATAATAGACAAAATTTAGTTTTATATTATCATCTGCTCGGTATTTCAAGTAATTCCGCCGCCAAGATTATTTTTGCATATTCTGTTTTCTCTGCTCTGTTCGACTGTTATTAGATAAATTATGATTCGTAAACGGAATGTATAACAAGGAAATGTGATGTTACTTCCTTGAATAGTGTTAATGAAGATAAAACTTACTTGCACTCCGGTTCTTAGTTACCCAACTGATTTAGCTGTCATTATATTACCAAGTCGATTTCATGTAGCACCGTTCAGATGTTTCATAGAAAGTTTCGGCCATCTTCCCAACGGCATATAAAGAAGTTCGGTACGCGAAACTTGTCATTCACCTCAAAGTCCAAATATTCTTTTTAACACCTTTTTTTTCAGAAGCCATTAATCTGTGTTCTTCCCTAAATTTAAGACACAAAGTTTCATACCCATGCAGGACAACATATAAAACGACAGGTTTTTTTTTTAAATAAAAATTGCTTGACAACATATAAAACGACAGGTTTTTTTTAAAATAAAAATTGCTTAAAATGGCGGAGTGCTTGGGGCGACTCTGTGTGTGTTTGGAGTACTATAGTAGTCGCAGTGCAACAGGACCTGACCGCGAGACCCATTACGAAGGCTCACAACAAGAGCGAGACGGAGAATAACGGAGCTGAGCAGAAGATACTTGATTTTTTGAGCCCCTGTGAGCCCGCTGGCCCGCCACTCACCAAACACCACCACTAGCAGCTACATTCTCTCTCTCTTTCGCTTTCTCTTCTTCTCCCACCAAAATGAAAATAAATCCTTTTGCTAATAGACTGGTACATGAATTTGCTATTATTTTCAAGGAAGAATGATATATATGGTAAACAGAATCTGAGAATGCACTCACCATGTTGCTTGTCTACGTAGTGAGTAAAGTAGATGGGTGCAGGGAGGAGTGGGGGAAAGAGAAGGGTGTTGGGACCGAGCAACGAGAAATGGAAGAGAGAAAGCAGTGGTTGGGGTAGGAAAAGTCAGGCTAGGAGGAAGGTAGGAGAGAGAAAAAAAGAACCGAACACAAAAAGCCGCCTTCTAAATTTGATATAGCCCGCATTATAGCTGATGAGGTGCCTTAACTAGGATAAAGTGACATTGAGACAAAGTGTGGAGCTCGGGGAAGGCTGCGGGGAAGGAGGGGGCGGCTGTATGGAGTGGGGGTAAGAGACAGAACGTGTTACACATTAATACGCTGACATCATGGGAATTGATAAAAAATATATATATTAATTTTCGAAACTTCTCACTGAATGAAATTGAATGAATGAGGGAATCGCGTAATGCTTTTAGCCTGGCGGATGTACAGTTGTGGGTACATGTAAAATAATTAATGTTACCAACCGCAGTGCAGTACAGTCTAGGCAAAGTACAACCAATAACAGACATTCCTTACGGGTTTTAGTTAGTCCTTTAGTATCAAATGAGTCTTCCTTAATGCTTAAGAGAAATTTCTACATACAAATTATATATTAGAGGAGTACTTAATCGTAAATGATGTTTAGGCTTTGTTTTGAATGCAGTTTCATACAGAAGTATTAATCTCTTCTTTTGTTGTTGTTGTTGTTGTTGTTAAGACACAGGCCTAGTTCTTCAGCTAGGCGTATCGTTTCTGCAAATTACTTTTGCAAAAAAAATTTAACATTTTAGTAAAAACAATTTCCTCTTTTGAGGACACTTTCTCGAAAGTGTTAGATTATATGTGTTTATTTTAGTTTTGTTTCCACATGATTTTGTTTTAATGTATATATTTCTTCAGAGTTTGCCTGTCATAGGATTAACATAAAAAAATAATTGAGCTGACTTATAATTTTGACTAATATTATAATGCTACTGCGTGTGTGTGTGTGTGTGTGTGTTTTTTTTCTGTCTGTCTGTCTAGACATAGAAACAATAAAATCCAGGTTCGTAAAATGAAAGTGTTCAACTTCGTTCTTTTGCACGCCTAGTAGACATGCGATGAAATTTAAATTGGCTGTGTTTGTGTGGAGATTAGTGAAGTTATTCTTTTAAACTGTTTTTTTCATAAAGTAGGTCATGACATTAGCAAAGCATTTGGCGTGTTACAATAAAAGCGTTTTATAAGCTTCAGGGTTTGGTTGTCATTATTTCTGAAACATAAGATACACGAGCTTATATAACTTATAAAGTAGTCATACTTGTCTTGTTAAAGCCTGCAAAATGTGACCATAATTTTAAGGGAAGAGACGGCTTGGGAGTTAGTTTGAGGATAATATTAAAACTGATCTTAACGAAACGGGATGTAAGGGTGTGAACATGGATTCATGTGACACAGGATTTGAACCAGTGGCGGGATGTTATGAAAACGGAAATTAAACTTTATGTTTCATAAAATGTAGGGTATTTTCTGACCAGCTGAGTGACTTCGCTTCGCAAGGTGGATTTTGCTCTATCGAGTTTTATTTAGTTAAGGATTAAAACGTTTTATACCTACATAAAATTTTAAATACGTATAGTTTATTTGGGACCAAATTTAGTTTTGAACTATAAATTTTAGTAACTACTCGTAATAGGTATCGAAATCCACTGTAAGGTGGTAATTTTTGATGATTAATAATAATAATAATAATAATAATAATAATAATAATAATAATAATAATAATAATAATAATAATAATAATAATAATAATAATAATAATAATAATAATAATAATAATAATAGCTGTATAAGAAGCTTGCATTAACAACTTGTTACATCGAAACCATCTCAGCATTTCATTAAAGACGGAGGAAAACCAAGAAATCCTGTGTCGATTTGGCCGGTCGCAGGACCTTTTCGGATACATATTGATTTGCCAGTAAGCAATTTGTGATACAAAAATATAATAACCCCCCCAAATTTCCTTAACTTCCGTACCGCAAAGAAAACGCAACACCGCTTTACAAAGATTAAGTGGTTTATTTTGATAAGGAAATAATCCCTGTTTACACAGAGAATCGTAAGAAACACATACGTGGGCACTCCGTTGGCAAAAGTAGTTACTGATTGTTAAACCAGGTGGTACATATAGTTACCTCCATGTGGATCTTTTGAACGTTATAATACACTGCATTAAGTAAGGAAACCGAAGTAGCCAGTGCATTTCCACTCTCAATTTAACAACGTTCCGAGTATAGATAAGGATAAAAAGAAAATAATTTCCTCGTCCAACACGTAATTAAGTTTCACGCGGACGTCAAAGAAAAATTGGATAGGATTTTGAACGTCGAAAAACTAAACGCGAGACGGAGCGGGGTGTAGGGGTGCGAAAGAGGGAGAGAGAGACATGGGGTGATGAGTTTCAGTGGTGTAGCTGGAAAACAAAAATTAGTTCCCCTGTAGTTTGTAAGTTGGCGCTTGAATCAGCTCGTCTGTCACACAGCTGCTTATCCACAAGTCTGTTGCCATATTAACGGAGGTCGTAACTGACCTTTACGTTATTGTAAAAATATTTTTTAAACTGGAAAAGATATAAAATTCTGAATCAAAGTAAATCTGTTATTTTTTTAGATTTCTTGTGGCGTCTTCTGAATATTCCATCAACTTTTGTAGGTAAATATACTTTATTGGTTAGCCTGAACTGACTGTAATTTGTGGCATGAGTGAACTTTAGGATAAGCCAGACATCTGCATGAACAATGAACTTAAATTCAGAATGATACAAATTTCGTGCATACCCGAAAGGTAATATTTTGTTATATCATTGAGATTAATTATACGAGATTGAAATTCTCGTGGGAACATTTTTGTCTGATGGGATTTTTCACCGAGTAGTCTAGTTAAATATATTTTATATATATTATACATATTATATATTGTATATTGACAAACATATCAGAGGAGCTTACTGTCATCAGCAGCTTTATGGCGGATAGATCGATCAATCGATCAATCTATGTGTGCGTTAGCGTAGGACAGTCATAATCTGTTACAGATCGAAACGCTTCTGTCGTAATGCAAGATATGTATCGTTAATAAAATTGAAATGAAATTGTAATAAACACAGGACGAAAGAAAATAGGAAGAACGTAGAAAACAATAGTGAGGTTATGATAAACGAATTATGATAATGTAAGTCAGTCTTGTATTTGTCCCTCGACTTGTGTTTACAGTCTGCATGCACGTGTTGAAAAGTTTTATAGTATAAAGCGTTGTCCGCCCACTCGCTGTGGTGTAAGAGAGATAAATACACACTAATCTAGCGTGGCTACCAATTTACCGTGTGCTTCATCAATCAGATAGCTCGGAGATGTCTTACCGGGATTACTGACACACGTACGCAATAAAACAAGCTCACGTTCGGCTACAACTGCGGTTAACTTGTGATCATTGTTATCGTAAATGATAGCCAGTCATCACATCTAACTTGCTGTTAAATGTTATCGTTCAGACTAATGATAAACAAAATATTCAAATTAAAATCTTGTAGTAACTCGTAATAAACAATAGTCGTCGGATTTAAAACATAAGTGATCCAAGTGACTTCGTAGTAACTCGTAATAAACAATAGTCGTCGGATTTAAAGCATAAGTGATCCAAGTGACTTGTAAGTTGAATCCCTGTGTTATCAACCGTGATCTGACGTACTTCTAAAAGCTGCCTAATGGTAACAGAAGTTGTAGTGTAAATGAACATCGAACTGTGTTCTATATTATACGGAGTTAGGCACCATATTTATGATTTGAAAACTGTTATAGCGTTGGATATAGGTTGCTAATTCAGTGAATCGAAACGTTGGTTTTGTTACTATCGAAAAGAGTTTGCGATATTAAGAATATTTTTGCTGTAATGCAAATGATAGTGGAATAGGTAGCAACAGGATTTTATTTTTATAAAGCCGGAAGTCTCTGGCATGAAATGTTGGAAGTCAGGAGATGACAGGTCTCATGATACCTACCTGTTTTCTTAATTTCCATTATTACATGTCTTGGGGAAGTTGCAGTCATCAGCAAGGCTTAGCGGACCTCCCTCAACCCATTTGTAATTATTCTTCGCAGCGGGATGCCGCCATTTTCTAAATGAAACACCAATCCCAATTCAGGCCTCGGAGATGTGTAATCTCCTTCTCCCCCACCCCCCTGCCACACCTCCACCTCGTTACTACCCAGTGCAATTAGCTCAGTTTCCTTATTAATGCATTGCAGCAAGCTTCTTACAATTTATACTTTAGATTTTCCACCACCGGATATGAGTCGGGCTTCCTTCGCGTCTTGTATGGCTGTTAGCGATAGTGACCACGTGACAGCAAAAGTGGGATAAGTGCCCAGAATGGAAGAATTACGCGATCAATAGAGCGAAAGTTGTAGAGGTGAATGTATGATGATGAAGGATAAATGTGTGAGGAGAATAGGAGATAAAGAAAGCGCGTGATATTTAAATATAACAGAAAACGAAAGGATAGATGTGTTAAGGAGGAAAATATATAATGAAATAGAAACGTAAACACACAAAAATAAATTAAAATTGACAAACGAATAAATAAGACGTAAGGGAAATAATATATGAAGAAATAAATGCATAGAAAAATGTGAGATAAGAGTGAAATAAATGTAGCAAAGAGGAAACAACGTAGAAGCGAAGGCATGGATTAAAACAGATAATATCTGGTCTTGGGAGAATTTTATCTCAGAAGCAAATCGGCAGAAACATTGTGGTAGCCACTTGCCTTCATCAAATTTCGAGGTCAAAAAAGTGTGGAGATTTACAATCACGACCCCCATACGCCTTTATAATTCTTAAGCATAACGTTATAAATATATGTATATTAAAACAAATTAATATTAGTTATTGTATATGATAGTATGTTGTGTTTACATTAAAAATATTAATGAATGCATAAAAAATTAATTTATAAAAATAGAGCTTATAAAAATAAATTAATATAAGAAAGGGTAGAAGATAAAGGATAAGACCAAAATAAAGTATATAGAAAGTAGAAATGTAAAGAATCGAGTAATGACTTCCATACGCGAATAATAACGATAAGATTAATTAATCAGTATAAATGCGGTAAAAATGTCTGGAATACTTAAATAAATACTTAAAGTTACGTGTAATAGCCAGTTGCTATTTAATACGTCAAACCTAATATAAGAAGATTTAGTTTCGACGAATTATTCTGATTATAACATGAAAACGCGAGAGGCAGACAAAACGAAAACATTCCGCTTTAAATTTTAAGTTTCTTGTGTCATTATTCCTCTTAATATGTAACTATTGCTGGTGCGGGAAGCGCCGTGAAGTCAGGCAATTCATCGGACTCAGGAGTCGTGCGGGTTAGTCTACATGCTGGCTGGCATTGCTCTTCGTATTAAAAGCAATACGTGGTTCTGTGTAATGACTGACCACTAGCAGTTTGGGGGGGGGGGGGGGGGGGGTTACTGATTCGATTTAATCACACGAATAACCTTTCTGACTCTTTCTTAAACCTCAAGAACGTGGGTGTTCCGGTATACAAGTTTCTTCGTATCTCAGACGAGGTATAGGCCGACTCGCAAGTGTGTTACATCTGACAGCGCAATTAAAAACAAAAACTCGTCAGTATAATTTGTTAGGAGGCTATATGGACCGAAAAGCAATCAAGTTTCACAAAACTGGAGAAAACTACATAATGAGGAGCTTTATTATTTGTACTCGAAACCAAATCTTATTACGATTAGCGAGGCATGTAGTACAGAATTTGGAAGTTTGGGTTGGAAAGTCTGGTTGCAGGAGACAAATGGGAAGAAGAATATATAGATGGAGGATAATATTAAAATGGATATTAGGAAAATAGTGTGAGAGGTTGTGAACTGGATTAATCTGGCTCGGAATAGGAGCCGGTGGTGGGCTGTTATGAACATGGTAATGAACATTTAGGTTTTATAAGAAGCGAAAATGTCTTGACTAACCGGGCGATTGTAATCTTGTAATAAAGGAGTTAGTTTAGGTAATTAAGGACTGATCGCCCTGATGATGGATGCACCTAGCATCTCTGAAACGTCCGTAAATATCTACCGTACTACACGATGCAACATTCTGGATGAATCATCGTACCCGACGATGTGAAAAAATGATATCCGAATTTAATAATCAGTTTATAACTAATAAAATAAACATGCTTTATGCCTCAGTTTTATCTCTGTTTTGTAGGTTATAGAGTATTAAAAGCTAACTAACTATGAATATTCAATTAAAATGTTTATGTTGTAAGAAATAGGTTGAATATGTAGATATTACGAACTGTATAAATCTAATTCAGTATGTAGTGTAGTCTAATAGGGTCACATTGAATTTATTTTAGAGGAGTTCATGTTTAATACTTTTCGGTTACTCAATAAGAAAGCTATCATATCCTTAGTTTTGAAGTTTTATTTTCTGAACGAGTAGTCACATTCACGTAGTTGGTTGAATAAAGAAATAACTAGCAGACTCACTGTGTAGAAATCTGTGTGCAAGGAATTTCTTGGTTTAAAAGAAGCCACCCTCAGTCGACTGAGTTTCTCCTGAACACTGTATAACACAGTAAATTATAGTTTAGACCTTACGGAGTGCTGTTTTATAAACCGCCTCCTTTAGAACTTCAAGATGTT
>NW_019059553.1:877533-888560 GCF_000696155.1 Zootermopsis nevadensis | reverse complement strand
GGATCTGACTCGTGGTTTTACAAGACTGACTTTGTTCCGGAACTAAAAATGTAGCTTTAAGCTTTGAAAACAGACTGTGAAACTGAATTTCAATTTATAAATTGAACAAATATGTCACAAGAAGAAATCTCACATAATGAATAAAATAATTTATTACCAATATCTCCCTTCGTAATGAGGGATTATCAAGAAATTCTTTAAATGGGCGGCATTTCTTTATGTATGCCATTTACGTGCCATACGACATTCTAGCTTTCACATGATCGGGCTATACCAGGTTCACTTTCATACACACCAAGGCAAAATAATGAAAAGCTTCAAAAGACACTTTATTAATTACCCAGTATGTAATTATGTTGGTGAAATTTAATTAAAATTGTTTTATTTCAGTTATAATTTAGTTTGTTTTACAATAACTTCCCTAAAGCGGTCTTACGTGAAATATGGAAATTATATTTCAATTAAATTACAAATTAAAATTTGTAAAGTTTTACATGTAATAATTTCTTTACAACTGAAATAAAAAAATTATAAAATTTTGAAACTTTTTTGCAGACGTAGCTGTAATATTAAAATATTTGTTTTATATTAAAACGTAAAGCTATCCCGGTATGCTCCAAGTAGGCACTCCGGGGGAGAGATGGTATAGCTCCTAGTCATTCTCAGCTCTGGCGCTAGATGGGAGTGAGTGGTTAGCTTCACATCCCCGCCGCTATTACTCGTATTCTCCTAGGAATTTCCCATTTTAATGGAACACGAAGATACGTTATTGTGTTTGCAAGACATTACTACCCGGACACCTGCTTCGTATTTGGAGATCCCGGCTTAAATTCTCGACCCGGAGACCGACTGACTGATGTTTTGTGGTTTTCCTCAGTCCCTCCTGGCAGATGCCGGGATAGTGCGATTCGTTAGGCCATGATGCTTCATTCCACGTCCTTTTCAATTTTTTACCCACTGTCACACAAACTACAGTTTTACGAGCATTGTTTCGATACCTCGATGCATCAGTCTCAGTGTTGCCAACTTCAAAAAACTTCTTGCTCCTGCCGCAATAGGAACATAATGGATACTTTTTGAATCACCTGTGTACATTATTCCGGTGCATCGGTTAATTCAGTCGGTGTTGTACATTATTTATAATTCATTAAATTAAATTTTAAAAGTAATTACAAATTTTCTCTGAATTTTGTCTTTTATTTATATTATTTATCATATATAGTTATTTTGTTATATATATTTGGACGTGATGCATTATATTTATAAAATCCGTTGTTGTTTGTTTGTTGGTCGTTTTATTTTATAGTGTTTCTTTATGATATAAACTAATAGGTTTCAGATGTGTCTTACGTGTGTTGTCTGGTATGGTCTTGAATTGTCTTCACGCCTACAGGAAACCTACCTAATTCATAATGTAAAGATATATCGTTAAGTAAAATAACCTTAATAAAAAACATAGATCAACAATTTCAAATAACTCTATAATTTTTAAGAAAAAGCACTCGATGTACAGAAAAATATAGACGTCATTAAGATGTATCAACCTTATCGAGAAATGTTCTGTTTGACTTTCATGCAGATAAGGTTATTCTGTATAGATGAAGATCAAAATCAAAATGGTAATAAAATTTTTAATGTGAAATCTATACCAACCATATTTCATCAAATCCGTTTAGTAATTTCGTAAATGCTGCGTATGGACAAACGGATACAAGCTACCTGCCAATCTTGAGGTCACTTTATTTGCATCATACAAACGACACGTAAGAAGAAGACATCTTGATTACATCTAATGGCATGATGTTTGTACCGAGTTTAATATATAATTTTTTTAAATTTATTTGTGGTTTATTAAACGTCGCTGCTGGAACTGATTTATATATATATATATATCATCGAGTAATAGGGTAATTGATGAATGTAAATTTGAAAGGATATGGAAGAAATCGGTAGTGGCCTAATTTATGAAACTATCCCATTTGCTTGAAGGGACCGTATAAAACCACGAGAAAATTAGTTGGGATGACCGATGTCGCAGTTGGGATTTGAACCGATGGGCTACAGAATAGGAAACAGGTGTGATTTCCGATGCAGTTCATTCGGAATTAAGTATCAAGTTGAACAGTTTGCACAGAAGGCTGGTTGCAGCTGGAGATGATACAGCACAAGTTACCAGCAAGGTTTAATATCTCAGAAAGCTTCCTCTACGCCTGCATCTACTTCTTGTTGGTCCGTCCGTCCGTCCGTCCCGTACACTTAGCAAGTTGATATATTATACAGAGTGCGGTGGGTGAATGCCAGGGACCCGAGGGGAGGGGGTAATGACCATCATGGAAAACTCTCTTACTTGCCCCATAAATCGCCTTTTAGAAACAGAAGCGACTTATGTCAGGGAAGAAACATCTTGGATAGATCTAACTCCGTGAGATTTGAGGTTCTCACGGAAACGAATATGAAGATGATTGTCTGCTTAGATGTTGCGTTAGTCTGGTATAAATTTTCCGACGTTTCAGAGGTGCTTGCTTGCCTCCATCACAAAGGACATTACCGCCTTGATGATGGAAACAACAAACACTTCTGAAACATCGGTAAACTTCTATCAGACTACACTACGCACGTCAGTCAGCGAGAGAATAACAATAAAATGAGGAATTTTGTCTTATGCTCCGCTGTGGTGTGTACGGAATTGCTTATTTCTAACAATATTATGTTTTATTCTTTTCTTTATGTGTTTCGTTTTAGGCAACAACATTGTTCATTTCTAATTCTTTTCAGTCATTGAGAACGAAATTGCCAATTATAACATTGCTCTTGTGGGAAATAGCTACTATTTTTACTCTCTCCAAAAGCGTAACTGTTCGTAAGAGTGTGGACCCCTTGTTTGGGCACATTAACCAATTTGTTCTATAGTCCGGGCGGGGAAAAATGAAGGTCACAAACTACACTCCTCCATGGCACATTTATTGAACAGATATCTTAATAAGTTAATACTCGCTTAGCTAGTCAAGAAATGTCCCACTTTAGACAGTCTGAAGCTTAATAAATATGAACATGTGACGTATAAGAAAAGGCAGTTCTAACCGACCCAGTACCTTGTTAATCACGTTTAGTCCCACTTCAAAAGCTAAGTGACGCATTCATAAGTAAATAGCTACATAACACGGACTTCGCTTGTCACTGTTCTCAGACCCACTAGTATGATAAATTTAACTAAGTACGTCAGTAGTAAAGCCACAGGCTTTCGCTTGGCTGTATATTTTAACAATATTTCAGCGACCTGTGCCGAGCGACAAAACGAGAATCAACTTGTACAGTATTTTAAGGGATTAGTTTTGCGAGATGTATATTCCCATGTTACGTTGATGCTCTGCAAATATTTTGACCGGAGCAAGTTGGCCGGACTGTATCCCTCTCTCTGTCTTCAAGAGGTTTATCCTGGTGGGTCTCGGTCCCCATGCTAATTTGTCTTGTGGTATGGTCCTGAATCCTAGCCTGCGAGATCCCTCTCATTGGTAAGATGGAGAGAGATGCTGTGTGTCTCTTTTGGACGGTGAGGTCTCGAGGGAGTCATGGAGAGAACATTAAACTGGTAGTGGATGTTGGCTGGCTGGGGCGAGGAGGACTTTAGTGTCCCGGATGTGGTCACTTTACGTGAAAGTATGGACTTTGCTGGGAAATACGGGTATTTTGATTTACATAGATACCTGTGACTAGACACTCAGGTTGAAATCATGAAACTGCATAAATACTTGTTTATTTTCACAGGAATAAACTTTATAGCTCACAGTCACTACGGACTGGAGGTCAGGATTCGATTTCTGATAGGGACAGTAATTTGTTACATCTTGGTTCTTTCTCTACCATTGTAACTTGAAATTCTCCTTTTGAAACGGAGAAAGTTGTGAAAATTATATTTTTAAAATTGAAATACACGTAATATTTTTATTATTTTATACGATATAGCATAGCACGGTATATTAAGTCAAGGACTGTAGGATTGGTGGAGCACGTAGCACGCATGGGAACTTTGATAAATGTATAGAAATTGTAGCCGATATATCTAAAGGGAACAGACCACATTGCAGACCGAAGTACATATTGAAAGATAACATTAAGATGAATTAGTAAATAGGTTGTAATTATCTGGTTTATGGAGGTCTCTGACGAACATAGTAATAATCTTCGGGCTCAATAGAACAGCTCAGCAACTGGCAGCTTCTAAATAATAACTGTGCTCATGTAGTTAGGTAGCAGTATAGAAAACTACCTATACCACATGTATATATTTAGATACGTTATGTAAGTCTGTGTGATATATAATTATTACATTGTACGTCATTCTACATGGCATGGTATCATGTATATGAGATGCTCCTCATATTACGATTAAACAGTGCGTTCACTGATAAAGTTATACGTAACTGTACTTCCCGGCTACAGGTACGAACTGCTATAATGTAGGTAATTTTGTTTTTATTGTTTTTGTGTAGTGATAATTGACTCGTATCGGTGAAACCTTGTAGCGCTTGGTAGTGAGACATGCAGTTCCAACTGGGAAAGGGGAAGTGACAGTTACGTTCAACTTTATCAGTGAACGCACTGTTTTACTTTTATTATATCTATACGTTGTGTTATGGAACCTTTTTTTTTCAAGAAATATGGAAAGGAGGATAAAACATCTTTTATAATAGATAAAATAATGTATAACCTTACTGAAATTCCGCTTTTATTTCAATTTTATTGAATTCATAAAGCTTATACTCTTACTATAGCGCATGGCCTTTCAATTGTAAATTATCATCGTTCGATAGTTGGATGAACTACTATAGTCTAATGGCTAATTAAGTGCATCTCCATACAGTACTAAGTACATGTGGGTATAATACCGTCATTGAACAGCGAATCAATAATAACACAAGTACTCTCTAAGGCCACAAATGGAGCATGTACTGACGGCAAAAATTAACATCTGCTAATTAACTCTATTGAAGTACGTTGATTCATGATGAACTGCAGGTATATAACCCGTATGTAAAACTGATTCCCATTACATACAATTTGTGAATTAAGACTTTCAATTATCACGTGGTACAATGTATCGATTTGGATACAGGAGCAGATCGAAGCCCAGTAACTCGATTAAAATGTGCATTCATTAAGATGGCTGTCTCGTGGGTTATAGCGCCGTGTAGTCTGGTAGAAGTTCACCGACGTTTCAGAGGTCCTTGCTGCGGCATTGAGTGAGCGGAGCGAGGAATCCGAAATGAGATGCAAGAATCAGTCAGTAATGACAGAACCTTGACCTGAACAGTGAGAAATAAGACGAGAATTTGGCGAGGACAAGGGAGACAAATTATTTCATTGCCTTTGCAACTAATGAATTAATACGTCGTGATGTTAATACAAGTGAGTGCTTTTTATGGGTGTGTAACTTAGTCAGCCAAAAGTCCGGAGACTGAGGTTTTTGATGGTTTTCCTCAGTCTGTACAGGAAATTCCCAGGTAACATTGAAATTATAAGACGATCGCTTTTTTCAACATTTTGGTCACTAAACGCCTATTTTTAATCCTATAGTGAGACGATGTGCGATGAAAAGCGTAGTTAAATAAACTAAGAATTTTAGGTAATATTGCCTCTCAACTTAGAGGTCGCAGATTAAGGGTTTTTTGAGAAAAGGAACAAAACAACGTAGGATGTAATAAATTACAGGTTAAGAAAGAAGGAAGATAAAATAGGCGAGGGAATGTAGGAAGAATGGGAAAGAGGAGAAGACAAAATGTTAATAAGAACCTGAAGCGAAGGCCACTTGGTAGAACTGGTCATAGACGGGAGGATGATTTTAAAATGGGTCTTAAAGAAGTAGATTGGATTTATCTCGCTCATGATAGAACCCAGTTGCGGTCTGTTGCAAACACAACTTTTAGCTGCCGTGAAAGGTAATTTCTTTACTGCCTGAGCAATTATTTTTTAAATAAACACTTGTCTCCACGAGTTAGTAAGTTATTAATTTAAACATTTAACTTTGGTTTTTTTCCATCATAAAATAAATATAGCCGATTAGAATAAAACATGTCCTCTCCTGTGTAGTGCTGATAACTTCATAATCATCAGAAATAAAAGTAATTATCCACTGCATGCAATATTTGTTTTATTTTATTAACAAGAGTAGACGATCGTACTAAGTCAGTCATTTTAGGTGTTACTTGGTGTGGTAGAACAGAGCTCTGTCCTTTTTCCGATCCGTCAGAGCCTAGAACCTTGTTGTAAGGGCGAATTGTCTGCCACGACTGGTACTGAGTGTGAACGAGCATATCCTATAGATTTCCCACTGGTTTATACAAGGTGGCAGCTTTGATCCCTTAAACCTTCTCTATAACTATTGGCCCGTAACGCCGTGTTATATATTTCAATGAGCCGAGCGTACTAAGGCCTGTCGCTACACCGCAGGGACTTTGGTGTCTGTGTATCCCTCCGCGTATTTTGTAGAAACTTCTAAATGACTGTCATTTTTTGGAAGAATAGTCGAAGTGGAGAGAGAGAGAAGAAAGATTTCGCTAGGGGAGCATGATTCTACACACATTGTACTACTAGCGCATGAAAGACGTTTGGCTTAGTGCTGCCTCCTTTTGGGGTGATTCGGAAACACGAGGATATCTTGGTAATGTGACGGATTTGCTCCGAAATGTGAATTTATAGTAAGTTCAGGTGGTTGGGGGGAAATTGGGCGATAAGAAGGTTCAACATTTGTGTTCTTTACCAAATGTTAAGGTGAATAAATCAAGGCGTTTGAGACGGGCAGGGAATGTAGCTCGCATGGGAGAGATAAGAAATTCATATAGTTTTTAGATACCTGAGTGTCGCATTGAAGATCTAAGCGTGGCTGGGATTGTAATATTAAAATCTGTTTTAAAAATAGGGCTTGAAATCATAAGATATTAAATTCTGTATGTACGTCTTATCTTGGAACGTCCTGTCTTGAAACTTAAATATTCAGGTATATAAAACGATAATTTTGTCTGTTGTTTTTAATAAGGTTATGGAGCTGTGAGGTCCTTGATGGTTCTTAGACTTTTATATCTGCTCTTCTGACATTAGAATTTCTAACAACCCTTAGCCGGATAGTTAGAAGTTCTTAATTAAAGAGTAGATCCCGTTAACACTGGTGATAATGAGTGAAGGAAGAGTAGGTCTGAAAGCTTACACCAGTATTTTCCGTCACTGCTCCCGAATTGGTAGCAAGAACACCCCGAACCTGCCTTTTGATCAGCAGTACTTTGAGGTTAGGTTCCCCAACATTTGGTGTACATTTTCCAAATACGTTCTTTTTGTCCGCATAATTTGATGACGGTTATATTTATTAATGGACATGCAAATGTACTATTACAAATTTAATTAACACTGTACATTTTTGGCCCAGAGGCCTATTACTAGCCATATTTCCCACCCTTCCCCTGATTATTCTTGAAATAAACTGTACCGATCTCAGTTGACACTGAGTTTCACATCCCTGCTTTAAATAAAATTAAATAGTACTGAGCTCATTTATTTAGACAAAATTATGTTAGATTGACAACCGTTCAACACCTTATTGTTACAGTGTAGTTCTTTATATTATGTATGCTTTTATTTTAAATTTTTGAACTATAATTTCATTTCTGTCGGAAGAAACAGGTACTATAATCGAGTTTTTATGTAGCTGTGGGTAAAATCGATATCAGAGTCTCTGTTGACATTCTTTTATTTTACATTTAAGCCACTCACTTATATGTGGCTTTATATTATTCTAGACTTTCATATCCTTTTAATCTTATTAAACTTGACACACCTTAACCCTTTTCATGCTGAGCTTTTCATTAGGAAGATATTCTTTCATTTTATATTTTCACCGTATGAATCAAAATTGCAGTAAACTGCAAAATGGCTAGATTGAAGTATGAAGAGATGTCAGAGCAGGTTTATTTTCAAACATAACGCGTAGATGCAGTGACATAATGCCAAATTTTAAAGCGAGATGTCTCGTTCAGATTATTGTATTTCAGGTGACTGTACTACATAATGTTATGGTTGCATAACGTTTCGGAGGAACATGCTGCTGCCATCTTCAGGTCGATGTTTGATGTAGAATAGACGTTCGGAAAAAAATCTGTGATGTAACAGTCGTAAAATCTAGGCAGTAGAGGACACACAAATCATATACAAGATTCTGATAGCAATATTTCATTGAAATAAATCTTAATGGAATATCCTGTGCGGATGGAAAGTGAACTACTTTAACCGATTATGGTTGCAATTAAATGGTGAGCTTTTGTGTTAATCTGGATAAGTTCCCAGGGTTTTTTTAAATAAAATAGAAGGTTTCGCTGGCAGTCTGAATCTCCGCTGGCCGCGTGGCGGGAGGATTCCCCAACATTTAAGCTTGATAGGCTTAACAATAAGCCGGACGCTGAAGGTTAATCATATGAAGAATATGTATTATTATTATTATTATATATTTAAAGGGCCGCAAACCTTTGTTCTGTGCAGACCAGTTTGGAGCAACGTAAAATCTCGGAACAGAATACAAGCAGTGTGTCTGCCACTTACACACCAGAACCTAATTTAAGTGCTTAACGGTAGTACATTGTTCCTTTCCCAGAATCGTTTGTTTAATGGCGACCGGGACCAGAGCTTCATTCGCCAAGTGTAGAGGACAGAAGTTTCTTTGACCTTACACAATACTGAAAGGTCGGGGTACCAGAGTGGTGGACACAAGTGTTAATAAAGTTTACGTTAAGTTAGATTGGACTAAAACAACTATAAAGTTAAACCCCTTCCTGGGGTGTTTCATTACTTGCGCCTCTTGTAAGGAGGGGGGGTTAAGGGTTTTGGAGTGGGTGCTAGAAGCGTTTGAGGGGTCATACCTCTTCACTCCTACCAAGCTTTTCTTGCTAAGATTTACTCCTTTAATTTTCTTTTCGCTTCCACGTTATTGAAAAAGTCCTTTTGTTTTCCCCACCCATTTCCTCAGTTTTGGGGGTTTTTTTCCGCGCAGTCGGGGGACGGGGTGGTAGGGGGGCCGTTGAACTTGTTTACTTAGTTTCGCTGCCCAACACTACAAGAGTCCGCCAACATCTAATTTCTAGGCTGATCGCACACAAAACCAATTGTGTTAGGGCTTGTTTTCTGCTCTTAAACTCGCAGTCCGCGTTTCTCTTCCTTGTGTCCCCTTTCGAGAAATATAACTTTTTAGTTGTGATATATACTCCATAGAAATACACCCTTCCATAGTTACAAAGGGCGAAAATAAAATTTGAACTTGACACAAATGATTTCACAAAGTAAAAATTAAATTAAATTCATTTTATTCTCTTGTATTAACTCATACGTCCACTCAATATGCAGTAAAACTGGACATCACTGCACTTAAAAATTCTCCTACACTTTAAAATTGTTCCAATGCTTCAATTAAGTACACGTCATGAAGACGTATGGAATGTGGAGTTATAGCTCCACGTATTCGTAACCCTTTATCAATTTATTGAGGTGAGTGGTCAGTTACAGGCTCCTGGAAAAGGATGTTTACCATCTGTTGGATAAGAAGTTTCTTGAGTCCTAGAACAAATATGAACGCCGTGGCCAGTAAATAATTCATACCTCTGTCGGGAATCGAACCCAAATGCCCAGCCCGTAGCTATTTACGCTGATAATATTGTTCTGGCTATAAAATTATGGTTTCGTAGGAATTACAAGTGAAACTGTTCGTGGATTTTCTTACTTTTTTCTTAAACGAATGACGTGAACTTGTCCCTTGTGTAAGGATCGTAGATCTTAACATATTCTTAATCCAGTTGGTAGTAGGACATGCATTAATAAAGTTCGTAGTTTTCATAATGCTTACTGATGGAAAATTTTGTGAAAGTAAGTGAGTAAACATACCTTTAGAGGTTTGTACGTTTGTCATGTTGGTACACATATATTTAATAAACAAATATATGCATGACTCATCTTCATCATATGAATAGTCTCATATACCATACATAACTCACAATGAAGAATGCTTCATCAGCCATCGTCACAAAATCGAAAATATCTCACTATTTATCGATCCATGCAACAGTAGTTATATTGTACAGATCTTCAACTGGAATATTATTACCAAATAAGGACTTCGTCCTTCATATCCTTACCTTCTTACCACTTAAGATCGTCTTTAAATATTGTCTGACGCCATACAAGCTCTGAGGTCGATACAGCGTCGTTACATACACCATGAATTAATCGTACAAATGTTCATGATGCTTCAGAATTTTTAAACTCTGCCATCTTGAAATTGTTAAAGACACTTTTTAAAATTATGTTGTAGAATCCCGTTACCGAGTTTTATGGATGTCATTAGTTGGATACAAGGTTACTGAAGGTCAATTCAGATGGAGCGTGATTTGCCCTCTAAATCAACTGTTTTTACTTTCGGAAACCGGCTTAAAAGCTGTCTTTGTTTATGTCACGTAGCAAAGAGTCCATATTCATAAATTATCCTCTCGTTTAATTGATTTGGTAATTGGTCACTCATGTACGAATCACAAAAACATATCACTGAATTCGTGTGGTCTAATCCCACACTTCTTTCAAGAAAATGAATACCTTTGGAACTGCAAAACCACCAAATTCTCTTCTCCTTAACTGATGGTAGCAACGTGGGCAGTTAGACCTATCGTAACCTAGACGGTAAACTCTGAGTTGTAAGTGCATGGAGATGTCAGTGACTGACAAACAGAACGTGCCTCTAGACACCTTACGAAGGTTAAAATTTAAAAAAAAAACTTTCGTAATAAACATGGCGTTTCTGGAGACCATTTGTCATATATATACCACATGCCAGTGTTGGGAATATGCTTTTTTTCTGGAAGTATTCATGTACATTTTCATGTTACAAATAAAACATAAATATTAACAAAGATATTGTCTTATGATAATCAGGTACTTTAATTTTTCAATTAAATCTAGGGGTACATGTATGCACAGCCAGGCTAAGTAGGTCTGGTATAAAA
>NW_019059553.1:854451-876888 GCF_000696155.1 Zootermopsis nevadensis | reverse complement strand
GTTTAATTATCAGTCTCTTGTGGAAGACAATACGGGCTGATCCACTTAATTTTTTGGCCGAAAATTTTGATTATATTAAAGTGCTATATCATTGGACGAATTTGAGTTATTTTTCCCCAACTACGTTGTGTGTTCCACAGTTTTATGACCGCTGTTAAACGCGTTCCAAAGTGGCCTAAGTAACATGAAAACTTCCTTCCGTCTCCTTCTGCCACTTTCTCATTCTGACTGTCTTCTGTCTCACTCTGTTTATCTAATCCTCTAGCTGTCTTTGTTCTTCGTTTCTTCATCGCACGCGCCTTGCGCTCCCCACGGGCTCTCTTTCGCGTCTCCCTTCTCTCTCCAAAAGACAATTACATCTTCGGTCTCTCTCATTTCCTCTCAGTGCCTGTTCTGCGAATTCTCGCAATTAATCACACTCTCCCAAGCCCTTTCCTGACATTTCATTAGCTTTTTCTTTTCTGTAGGCTCAATTTAATTAACATGGCAGTATTCAAGAGTTTAAATTTTTAATAATCAAATTATATTTTATAGGGAACTATGATTAAGGAAATTATTTTTTGTATGCGTGTGTTTGTTCGTATATACATATATATGTTAGAACTTGGACAGAAATTTATTATAATAGTGGGGGGGTGATGGGGGTGTTTAGGGGGGATAAGCTGGGGGGGTTTTAAGAGTCAGTTGGCTTAGGGAGGATGAGGAAGGTTGGAAACTGGGGGGGGGATCAATGTTGTACTTGCCAGGATCCAATTAAAGGTATTGAAACTCACGGACGGGCTGGCGGGCCCGGGGGGAGGGGGGTAAGCTAATTAGCTCCCAGTACACAGACGCCCCCCTGTCCTCTCCACACTTTGTGCTGACGTTAGCTATTCTGGAATGTTGGTACAGTCTAAACAAGAAATATTCTAAATTGTGTCCGTTGATATTTCATTTGAGACAGTAATATAAAATTTTACTGTTTGAGAATTCATATTCTGCTTTATAATGTCACTCTAATTTCTGGAGTAAAGTTTGTGTTATCTCCCGCAGTTAAATGTCGTCTTGACTGATATATAAAAGCCAGAGGACCCTCTCCCCTAACCCCGCAGCAAGGCCTCCCCAGTCATGGAGACCTTTAGCCAAAGTGCCCTCAGCTCAGTTTAGTAGGGGCAGTCAGCCAAGGCGATACCAGCATTTCTGGGTTCAAATCCCAGAAAGGCATCCAACCAAAATCCTCTTCACAAAGGATACGCTGCCTGATGGTATAATCTCTCAGCAGTAACTCCTAGTTTGAAAAGTCAAGGCATTCCGCCACGACATAATTCCCTTTAGCGTAAGTACACCCCTGTTATGGTTTTAAGGCACTGTTTATCGTACGCAGAAATGGTTTAACCTAGCAAGGGACGATGTCTTCGTTAGCTTTCTGATTAGGTTAGGTTAGGTGTACTCAAGAACCCTCAAGTCTGGTTTGCCAAATTCAGGAGCGTATTAAGTTATTTTAAGATTTTGTTTCAAAGAGCAGACGGTGAATGAAGTTTTAAAAAAGAGAAAGTATTTATAGAACACTGGTGGAACTGAGGAAAACCACGAAAACTTTAGTCAGAATAGACTGCATCCGGGCCGTGATTGGAATCAGAGACTCCCCGAATACGAAGCAGGAGTGTGGTTAGGTTCGTTAACCAAAATATTAACACGTTTAATGAGCAGAGACTTTAATCTATATTCGGCATTTCCTCAGACTGAGACAGAGATATAAGTATTAATAAAACGTACTGATGAATAACATTACTAATACTATTGTTGTGTGTTCAAATTGGCATTTAATTAGAGCTGTCATCTGGATGAAATGTATTGTTAATGAAAAGGCTTTCTGCAGGCCTCTGCATCACAAGACAATGAAGCCATTGTGGTCTGACAGTGTTTACATTAAACACACGTACGAAAAATACTTTTTCTTGTCGGTTTGTCCGAACACAGATGAATGGTATTTTTTTTAGCATAGCTAAACATTCTGCAAGACAGCAGAAGTAGGTTAAGTTAGAACCAGTTTCCAAGCTAAAGAATTCTCCGTTTGAAACGTAATGCTCATTCTAATAAGTAAATGACTGGATAGATTAAGTCTGTACTATTTTTTGTTTATTTACGGATTACTTAACTACGTTGTCAGTAGCTGAAACTATACAGCATCGAATAATGATTTGAAAAGAATAAGAAAGGTCGCATTCATTGGTCTAATTTACCTGGAGAAGCTCAGTAAGACAGACATTCATGATAGCCGGTCTCCGAGTTATAAAAACTGCGAAAAGTATAGTCGTAGTGCATTTGGTGTGGCACTATGTCTACGTAGTTAGTGAGACGCGCGAGCAGATACGGATTGTTGTGTATTACTCCGCGCGCCTGCGCAGAAAAGCGACAGCGAAAGAGTTAGAGATCTACGCTTCGATACACACATTTACCACAATAACTTTTCCTCAATTAAGCAAAACTACGAACGAGAAATGCTGCTATTCTAGTATATTCTCTCTCATTTGACGCTATTTCATCGCATTTGATACAAAGTCGCCAAATCAGTAATCAGTAAGCTAATACAGAGAGAAAATATTTTCCAATAGGTCACAGCTAAATATACCAGAGTATTAATTGAATTCATAGAGCAGAATCTTTGTTCATAAACCATTAATTGCTCTATTATGGCTGCCTTCTGGCTTGTTTAGCCGTTTATGTGTTTGCTGCACTAAGAACCTCTGAAACGTCGATAAACGTCTACCAGACTACTCGACGCAACAACCCAGAAGGCAGCCATCTTCATACTTACCGCCGTGATAGCCTGAAATCTCACTTAATAATCCCACAGCTAGACAATAATTTATTCTCCTTTTATTAAAAACAAAGTGTAATTGCTTTTTTTTCACAATGGATCGTAAGATGTTCATATCCTCAGATAGATTAATCCAGTCCAACCACACTGCCACTTTATTTACGTAAGATTCATTTTAATATTATTATCACATCTGCGCTTAATCCAAGTGGTTTCTTCTCTTCTGATTGAGATAATGTAACTCTGTACGCATTTCTTAGCTCTTCCATGCATGCTACATACCCCAGCCATCCTATACTACACAGTTTGTTCTCTCTGGTAATGTTTTATATACATGTCTGTGGATCCTTGTTGATGTAAAACCCAATTTATAAAAATTCTTTTGTATGCCTCAGCGTGTTTTGTCCATTAATTTGGCTAATTTACCTTACTAGAGCAGAGCGCTCCTTTCGGAGCTCCTAGGGGGTTTGGTCAAGTTTTTAAAACGCTTTGGGGGGGTTGGTAGAGTTTGAAAATCTTGAGTAGGAAACTAAACAAACCCCCTTTCGGGGGACCCCCTTCCGTGGGGTTGGTTGCGTTTTAAAATCATGAGTTAGACACTAAACTAACCCCCCAAGTCATTTGTTTACTCGGCATTGTTGTGTTGGTACAACAATGCCGAGTAAGCAAATATAACGTGACATTGTTTGATGACGTCATTTTTTTGACGACAACGACAAATCACAAATTTTTATAGTAGGTAGTTTCAAAGATATTTTACTAACTCTGAGCATTGTTAACTGAAACAATTGTTGTGAGGACCTTCGTGTAAGAACCAAGCTTTGAATTCGACATAGCTTTTTTGTTGTTCCTGGGTTTATGTTGCTAGAAAAAACGAATTAAGATTGTGAAACCTTACAGCAGAACATGGAGTACTCACAACGTGCTTCGGGCAAGAAGGATTGGGTTGAGTGTGTAAGGGATGAAGTCTAATTATTGAGGAGTAGGCTGGAAAGAGAAATGAAGCCGTAGAGAAGTAGTTTCAAGGATTACAAGATAGAAAGGGGTGGAGGTTCGGAGTGAACTGTGGGAAGGATTTAGATGAAAACAGCCAGAAGTTTGATCCGCTGCTACAATAGACGCATTAAACTACATGACAGCTCTGATATCGATTTGATTTAAAGGACCCTGTCTTCTGGGCTGGTTAATTGACAGGCGTCTCCCGCATTGACGTATATAAAACCTGGGGTAGATCAATTGTATGTTTATTTAATTAGATGTTGCCCTCCTGTATCATTTCATCCATAATTATTCAGCATTTAGTATTCTGGTTACGCTAACAGAATGCGTTGCTGTAATTGGTAGATGTTGCTACTGATAATAATGGAGACATAGGTATTGTTGTTTTATTGTTGTTATTCGCATGAAAGGTATACATTAGATAAGTCAAAAATTTTATATTAATAATAATAATTACTATTATTAATATAGCATTACTTATGCATATTTTTAACATTAAAAATTTAACATTTTCTATGTAACCAATTAACCGATTTGAACAAATCTTCGTGAGATTTTTAGGTTCTTATGACGGTGAGGACATGAACGTTTATCTTCTGTGACGTAACGTCACGTGGACTTGTAGGTAGATGCGATTGTTTAGAAGAAATATACTGTCTCGATCTTCGGAGTTTACGCACATTCATTGTATCTTTTCGTTACTTTCACTCAAATCCTTATAGTCATTAGGTTTTGTATTTTATAAAACGCATTTTTGGTCCCACCCAATATAAATATTTTATGATAAATGAGAAATTTATTCAAATAGTTATCTTGTATCATGTAATTTGTTGCTTGGCTGTTGGATGGATGGATAGACATGCAGATAGTTGATTAGGTAGATAAATTACGATTGTTTAGAGCCAAATGACTCGATTATGGAGTGACTGGCTTGAGGAATGAACTTGTAATGACTGCTCAGATTGCCGAGTGACTGTATCTGTCTGAAGGACAGACGAAAGAAGATTTCACGTTTATTTCCTTGGGCAAAACAAGTTTGGTAATTATGTAGACTCCAAGTCTGTACTATAAAATGTAATAACATATAAAGAGAACCATAACTAGTTACAAGATAGACCTACATAATAAAATAAGAAAATGTATTTAACGAAGCCATTGTGTAATTGTTTTTCCCTTTTGGCAAAGAGGAAAGTGTATGTTGTATAGAAAATAAATTAATGAGTCGCTTTCTATGTAAGACATGCTGTTCCAGAAGGAAATTTATATCTGTATTCTACTTAATTTCAAAAGATCTCAACATTTATATTCAATTTAAATTATCGTTGACTTGATACGTTTTCTACTTCAACAGACCAAAACCTGTCTTAAACAAACATTCACTGAGAATGTCGCATCATCGAGTAGCTTATTTGTAATTTGACTGTTCCTGTTAACTTCAGTCCTTAGACCACAGCCCTTCTTGATAACCTAACAGTCGCTAACCTTGTCGAGAAAATCCACTCCTTTATGGAAAGTTTATTTCCGCGTTCATAATTCGTCACTGGGCTCTTGTCACGAGTCACATGAATCCATTATATATTGTCACGTGCCGTTTATTTAATATTAATTTTAATATTATCCTGTCTATTCATGTATCTTTCAAGTATGGTTTAACTCAGTGATGCTCGAACTTACCTTTACCATTTATCACTTTCTTAAAGACAAGATTATAATTTGCCACCGAGACAAGTGTATCGATATAGGTACATTCTTAAACTTCACATAATGAAATTTGAAAGGTTACATATTAGGACCAATAAATTCTAAATGAAAGGTTATTATTACCAGCATTATTGTGGATTTCGTCTTTACATCACTCCAGGCAATATGTCAGTGTCAGATTATACTTTTGTTGTTATGAGAATCGCCAGGTATTTGAGGTTATAATCCGTAAGCCAAGATCGCTCTCTGTCCTTCATTTGTTTCATTCATAAAAAGGCTTTTCATAGAGATGAATAATTGCAAAACAACAGATACAACGCGCATGCGCTGTAATGCATAGATTAAACATTCTGGCTCCATATGATAGCATAATTTATAGTTTTGAAGTTCAGATGCCTTCTTTAAATAACGTTACTACATGTTGTTTATATGTGCTAAAAGTTTGTCATAATATTACTTCTGCCAAATAAAGTAAAAATTACGCGTAAAATATTTAAATGAAAAATATATTATTTTGTATTGAAAAGTAATTACGTGCTAATTTTAGATTCACGATGCTCCATTCATGGCACATGTGCCACGAGTTGATGACCATTATGTAAACTGCGACTTTGTGGTAGCAGTTCACTACCAGAGACTTTGCAGGGAGACCTCTGTATTTTTGGGACGATCACCAATAAATTAATAGACTTTGATAGACATGAAATGCTATTTTAAATTAATTACATATTAAAATTTCATGTGTAGAAAGCTGCCGTTTAGCTCATTTTATTATTGATTTGTGTGGTTTATATAATTCAACAACGTAAAGCATTTACGTTACAACAATCAAGTAAAATACATGACGAATTTGCCTTTCCCCATCTACGACACAGAAATTGAAATTGTAGTTCATATAATGTATATTTTATTTCCTTTTCAATATAAGTAAGGGGGGGTATGGGGACGTATTCAATAAAACGCAATTAAGAACTGGAAAGTTTGAACAGAATAACGAAGTCGCACACTGTTTTACTTTATTTGTGCACCAAAGAAAAAAAAGAGACTGAAAAGAAAAAGATTCGCTGGAACATTTTTGTTTGAGGCTATATCTTGAAACCCAAATGAGGTCTGCAACGTTGTACGCCTCTAAAACTAGTTTCCTCGCTAATGAAGGGTCTCTCTTCGACAAAAGTGGTTCAATTGTAACTTTTTTAATATATACGTATATATAATCAAAGTCAAGACCTTGATAAAAAAAACTTGTCACAGTCAATTGATGATGAAAAATGTATATTCTGCTTATGATTTCCTTGCTAACGCGTAAAAATTTTACGAACTTTATAGAATAATGTCGATATGAATTTTGTTATACTCAGGATTTTGTCTGGTGAATAAAGAATTACTTCATCCAAGAGAGGAGAAAATGTTCTTTACTTGTGTATTTATTATGAGTTTAAAGTCGATTCAAAATTGCTTTATAGTTACATCTAGATAGCGTTTCCTGTGCGTATAATGTTTGTTTCGCGTCCGGAGGATATTTTTTCGCGTAATTAAAATATCTTGAGTCCATTAAAAATGTATATGGATGTGTGTGAACAAGATTCTAAGGAGAATATTTAGACCTAAGGGGAAATAGCAGACGGGTAGAGGAAAATGTATCACGAAGAACTTCATAATTTCTTTTCATCGACTACTATGAGATGTACTTCATATAACACACATGAAATATGTAAGAAGTGTGTATGGAATTTTAGTTAAAATACCTGGAGGTAAGAGACCATTTGCAAGACTTATACATATATGGTTGGATATTATTAAAGTGGATTTTAAGAAGGTAATGAGTGAGGGTGTGGACTGATTTTATCTGGACCAAGATAGAACCCCCAGCGCTGAGTTGGTAATAGAGCAGTAAAACTCTGAAGTGTATAAAATTTGAAGAATTTGGCTCCCTGAGCTATTATCAGCTTCACAAAAAGAACTCTCTTCCATGGAGTTAGTTAATTAGTCTATGAGACAATCTATTTTCCCATGCCAATATCATGTAGTTCTCTACCAGAAATGAGAAATATGTACTTGATACGAAAGTTTCAGCATCTTTTACAAAGTCACTTACTCTGGTGTATTTTTTGCAAGATAAATTTAAAAATATCCTCTTCGCAGGTGTCGCTTATAATTGCCAAAAATAAGTAATTTTTTTTTAGATTTTTTACATTTTCATGATTCTTCTCAGTTCCTCCACGAATATTTTACGATAGTTCCTTAAACTAGGCCCCTTCCGGCAGCTTCAACATCCTTTCCAATTAATTAATATTGTCATTCAATGATGTATAATTTGAATCACTAATAGTATCGTAAACCACAAAATATAAACAAGATATCCCGAATAGACCTAACGAATTATATGTTTGTTTCAAACCGAAACGTTTTACGCATTTTTTATCTTCATCATGCGCTCTGCATGCCCTGCCAATTTCATCTTCCTTTTTTTTATCATCCTAATAATAATTTTTGAAGAGTATCTACAAAGCTTTTAGCTCATATTAAATTTTCTCTGCCCTCCTGTGAATTCATCAGTCCTAAGTCTAAAAAGTCTTTTTAGCGCCCTGAATGTCATCTTCCCTTGACGCGAGAGAGAACGTTTACACCCGTCAACGTAAAATTAACAATTAACGTAATTGTAACGTGTGTGATATTTTAGTCTTTACGTTTTAACATAGATGGAATTACAGTCTGTTTCAGAACGGAAAGAAGAAACATTAGCAATTCTTGAGATTGTTGGTCTGATGTAGGATCAAGCTTAAACTTTAAACAGATTAAATATTTTATATTAAGAAATTTCGAGCATAATTTTGAACCCGAATAATTTCAGTGAAATCCTGGTTGCAACATGTCTGTACTGCCGTGAAAGGACAGACAGACAGACAGACACAACTAAGTTAATACGTGGCTTTCGCTTCGTTATAAAACATAAAAAATCGACGGTTAACCTAAGAAAGAAACTATTCTTTCTCTTGAGGTTGGCAGAACTGTATAGTTCGGACGTCGGACGCTAGAGGGTGTCGTGTACGCTTTGTGTATCATAACTGGACTTCAGTTCGAGGACACTTTTTATGGGAATACTGGAAAAAATATTGTGCAACACCTGTGTGAAATCTGGTGTTGTGATGTTTTGACACTCCCTGTACGGGAAGAATAATTGAGAAGGGGATGAATCTAAAAGGATGTGAAAGGAGGACATGGAATAGGAGAGGATTGTTGGTTTCAGTTTTAATTTACATAATGGAAGAACAACAATGCATTTTGTATTAAGCTTTAGTCCGGAGATTTAATGGGTGAAAGAGGTAGGGGATGGATGGGGGTAAATTAAAGGCAGAATAGAAGGGGAAATATGGGAGGGGCAGGGTGGAGAAGGGGTGCTCATTACCCAGTCATGACATCTGCAGGCAAGCAATTTCACCGAAGTGGTTTTCACGAGCCTAACCCCCCGCCCAAGTCCCTCTCCATCTCTGTCTTTCTGTATGTGTGTGTGTACGTCTAGTTGCTTTATATGAGCCTTGGGGATGATATCCTAATTTGGGAAAGCCACACTGCAAAATGACATTAGTATGAGCTGGTGGGATTATGTCAGACACACACACACACACACACACAGACGTTCGCGCGCTGTATGTCTGCTGTTTTATCATAATCATTACTCCAACTTCCAAACCATTGTTATGTATTGTATGACTTAAATATGGCGTTACATTTAGGACAACCGCTTAAAAATATAACCATGCTTATGTCTAAGATGGTCAGATACTGTTGACATAATTTGGGGTTTGTGTTTGCTATTTTATAGGTTTACATAAATTGAACCTGATTTGATGTTTTATTTAATAGTCTAAGTATATTTAATTTTCAAAAATATTTCCGGGAGACACGCCCCCAAACCGTTCTGTGCCTGCAGTTTTAAAGCCGTATCAATTTTTAAACATTGTTGCAGGTCTACTACTTGAAACTAAGATTATAATAGTGAACTAAAATTTGATAAATTGTTATTGTTTAGTGAATTGTTTAGAATTGTGACGGCTTTCAGTAAAAGTAAAGTAAAGTTTGTCCCACTATACGCCATGTAGGCGTTTGGGGGGAGAGGAGGTATAGCTCCTCTCTTCCTTGACCTCGGCACTAGATGGGGGTGAGTGGTCAGCATCACGCCCCGGCCGGCTTTACCCCCGGGAAAGGACCCCGGTACCCATTGTAGGGGAGGCTGGGTGGGCCCCAGAGCCGGTCTGGACGCAGAGGCTAGAGGAAAAATCCTCTGCCCCCGTCGGGGATCGAACCCCGGTCGTCCAGCCCGTAGCTAGTCACTATACTGACTGAGCTACATTAATTTATATTCTATACGTTAGGAAAGTTTAATTTTGAGCTCTGCACTGTAGTTATTAGTACGAAGAAGAGAGACTTGTACAATATCATAACATCGTACGTGTTTCGCACTTAATTACATAATTATTCATTATATCCAGGCACCTTCGTCTTCAGGCCGGTAAGCAATGCCAATAAAACGAGGGCTGCTGTCTGCAACAGACAAATGGAGTGGGAGGGGGAGGTTCCTGTCCTCTGCGCTTCTGAAGCACTTTGCGTTAATCCTAGCTTCTGAGATGGAAGCAGATTCATTCCTATAGCCTGTCTCTTAAGTTAGTAGACAGCTAAGAGCTTTGTGCATTGTACAGAAAGACCTTATGACCTGCCAATCCCAAAATTCACGCGAAATTAATTCCTTACTCTGGCCCTCAACTTAGAAGACAGCTAAGAACCCTGTCTTATGCAGGGCTGCAGGAGTACCTAACATTGTGCTAAGTCCAGAGTTTAAATGTCTGTGTATTGTAATTAATGTAATAAACTTTTAGTTTAAATAACGATTATTAAAAATTAAAACATTTTACCCCTCCACACATAACATAACATGCAATATAGTAAAATTAGTCTTTATACTCCTGTTTTATGAGAAATTTAATCACTGCACTACATACATAAATGCCAACGTCATTCTTTTAACTACATTATATTTTATCTTTACTGAAAATTTTAAAAATTTTAGATGTATATAAGATTTTTTACGATGTAAAGCCAATATCTTGGAGTCTTGGTGTGAGTTGAAAACAAAAGCATGTGATGCATTCAGTACACGTAGGCGAAAGTAGATGTCTGTGCTAAAATAATTGAAGCCGTTGTTCTGATCAAATTTAGCGGAAAGTAAGACATTTGGATATTTTGTAGTGGTTATTTGTTTTAGTAAAAAGGTATAATTGAATGTAGAGATTCCCCTATGGCCTGCCAAACGTTTACAAAACAGTGTCACTATTATGACAACAGCTTTTCAATGTGTGGCGGGATAATACAGACCAACACGGCGCGGCCTGTGTCGCAAATTAGTGTACTGTCAGGGATAAAACAAACCTCTGTAATCCTCATTGTCATCCTGATGTATATGTAAATACGTTTCTTGTTTGTAAATCGTGTTGCAGAGATATCCATTCTACACTAATTCAAGCCCTTCCAATGTCCGTCTTCAGCAGATTCGCTCGAGTTCAACAATCGAATAGAGAATTTTACAGTTAATTTATTTCAATTAAAAACTATATAATTATTTGGTATGGTATTCAATTTTTTGTCACTAATGATACCCTGTAGCACCCTTATAATATTGCTCATTATTGTGATATTCTCAAGAAAATATTTGATAGCTGAGAACTGATTTTGTTACGTCATATTAGTTAAATTAATAATATGAAGGGATCCGAGTAAATTAAGTACATATTTTAATAGCAAAAAATATGATTTTTAAATTTCTGCGGTGGCCTTGTAAAATGACTTTTGCACCCGTTTGGTACCACACGGGTAATAAGCGACTTCGACTGCTAACAATTGTTTACAATAGTTCTCCATTAGCTTTTTCATGACAGATAGATTTTATTGCAGTAATTCAATGGCTAAATATTATAATTATCTGTAATGTTTTCCTACTTAACCGTACATTGCCATAAGATACGAGTTTAAAGACATTTACAGTAATCAACATTTACAATTACGTGTAAAATGTTTGCTCTGAGCTGTATTCCATCTCAACCCGAAACTTCTGAAAGGCAGAATTGCAACAATCGCCGAACGTTTATAATTCTTTGTACAAAGTGTTTTCTCTTCTGTATGTATACCGTACATTTGCATGTTTAATGCATCGCGCTTGGCTCTTCTTGTAGCATGTTTACTATGGCGGTGGTAGAGATGTCATGATATTCTACTGCTACGTAAGCTCTTTTATGTTTTACTGTGCCACATTCGCTATATTGATATCTTTCTTCCCTCCCATTCGCTCGCTGCTGCCATGCTAGTTTCTTCTCCGTGGTCATAAAACGCAAATTGCATGCTGGGAGGCAACTTTCCCATCATTCCTATTTATACACACAAAATCTCTGAAGTCATTATAACCTAGAACGATACCGTCTACTGTCTGGATAACGGATTATCTTCATGAACTTCAGTTTTGTATCCGCTGACCTCATATATTCTTTACAACACATGTATTCAGAACGTACTCCACTTTCTTCAGTAATGGCTCTATGGCTGTATAAGGAGGGGATCTAGCTCAAATCTCGGTCGGTATATGTACCTATTATCCTGATTGAGGTTATGATTTTCCTCAATGTCTCCGCATGAATACCGAGATTGTACCTTGAAGTAACATGCGTCTGTCTCCTTCCAGATATTTTCCTATCACCATTCATGATCTTGTTTCCGTCACTTTTTTCTGTGTAGTTGATAATCTGATGATCAATGAGTAGAACCGAGTGGTTTCTTAAAACGGACCACGAAATTTCTCTACCTTTGAATTTCGACAAACGTATTTTGTTTCTCAGTCAGTAACCTCTATATTTGATAGAACGTCGAACAAAACCAAACTCAAAAACTTATTAACTGTTCATTCATCCATGGGGTATCACGTAAAATACATTTTTCTGCACAACGGGGCAAAGAGTATATTTTACATGTTTTGTAGCTTTCGTAATTACCAAATATAAATAATGATTTTACATTTTTATATTCTGCTTTGTTACACTTTTTCAGTAAAAATCTTTTTTGTAAGTACTACTTTAAATTCGTACATCATTCATGACTGGTAATTTTTTTTGGTTCTTAAAGGATATCTGTAGAAATAATGTGTGTGAGTAGGCGATGTCATAAAAAGTCCTGGTACAAGAATCTAGAACGAATTACAAAATCACGACATATAAACTGTACAGGAATTTGGTGGCATTCTGTAACATTCTCCTCTGTACCATAACAGCCCTGCTCCCCCCCCCCTTCCATTCCAAAAGCTTGACGAGGGATATAGGAAACTAAAAGCTATATATTCACTATTCAAGTTGTCTAATGGCACTTTGGAGTGCTGTGTAGCCAACTAGATTGGTGATGGTGGTAACAGAGGCTTGCTGAAGGAAGAGAGATGAAGTGTGTGTGTGTGCGTGCGTGTAGTTTAGTGGTGTAAGAGAAAGTGAGAGGAGAAGACTGGAATTGGATGTCATAGAGAGAGAGAGTGAGTGTGCCATTTCCACCATCCACCGCTCTCCCCCGCGCACCACTTCCTGGTGGGAATCTTGGCTGTCGTCTGGCCCTCATAATAAAACCTCTCAGCAATACCCCACCAAATGAAACCACTTTAATACCCCTTGTTAAAACTGCCAGTACGATAAAATATAATTTCTATAGTGAAGAGTTCCGTATCCAGTACGTAATTGAAACTTGTACAGTGAAAGCTTTCTGTAGCAGGGAACTGCCAGGGACAGTGGAGATTAACGTAAAACATAGGGAGTGAGCAAGCCTTGTGTTATTATTGCTATTGTAATTTTCAAAGTATTTATATCATGTATCATGTGTCATCCTTATGCGTTCTTTGCATGATGTGTACGAAACGAACGCGGTTTGTGGAACTCGCTATATCTTTATGTCATTCCGTATGATTTAACTCAAGAACCGGTGGATGAATTTGAATTAATTTTGTGATGGACGTTATGCCATTGTGGTATAACCTAAAATCATACTTATTAATTTCCTACAATTCGTAACAGCAACATGGCTAGTGAAGTAACTTGTTAGGTGCGTTTGACAATAGCGCCATTTAAAGTAGGGTTATAGAATGATGTACGGTAATAGATGTTTGAATAACACACAAATTTGGTGTAGTATTTTTTTTAAATACGAACACGGTGGGTTTATGAATGGGATAAAAATTGTCGACCAGATATCGATACCATGAACATGTGGGATAAAAATTGTCGACCAGATATCGATACCATGAACTTATGGTATAAAAATTATCGACCAGATATCGATACCATGAACATATGGGATAAAAATTATCGACCAGATATCGATACCATGAACATATGGGATAAAAATTATCGACCAGATATCGATACCATGAACATATGGGATAAAAATTATCGACCAGATATCGATACCATGAACATATGGGATAAAAATTATCGACCAGATATCGATACCATGAACATATGGGATAAAAATTATCGACCAGATATCGATACCATGAACATATGGGATAAAAATTATCGACCAGATATCGATACCATGAACTTATGGTATAAAAATTATCGACCAGATATCGATACAATGAACATATGCGTGCTAATCCAGTGAGCAACTACAGAACTAATGAGTATTGTGTTTATGCTGTTATTCATAGCAATTAAAGAAGTCTATAAGAGCATATTTTTATGGTTAGGAACTAAAGTTGTCTAAGTAAGATATCTGACATCGTCTTTTTTAAAACACTGTTCCTGTAAACTGTACAGATTGAGAGACTTTCAACACACATCGTAGGCTTTGTATTGTATTTAACTGATCAGTTCGTAACAAAAAATCAAGGTCTGAATATATGCTGCTTTCTGAACACTCAGTTTAAGAAAAACTATTGAATAGGAAGAGAAGAAAAATCAAAGTTTAAAACGTAAGTTTAGGTAAAGTATAAAAATTAGATTGCAATTCACTCGTTTCTTTTAATAATAAATCATAAATAGGTACGAATAAATTAATAAATCTTTTGTTGATGAGATATGAGTGTGCCTGTACGCTGCCTGAAACCAGTTGTGCTAATATGAGTTACACAATCCCCTATCTATAATCATATGTCAGTATTGCCACAAACATTTACACAATTCTACACGCTATAAAACTTGTGTTAAATTTGTTTGTAGTCCTTTGTCATCATACAAACAGCCCAGTATGCAATGTTTAACGTTAGTTCTGTTTGGTGGTTAGCGTTATCGGTGTGGAAATTAAATAAATTTTGCTCGTTACTCACGTTTTTTTAAACTCCTACTTTAGCGTAGCGATATTAGTTTTAATACTTTAAGGAAGAAAAATGAAATTTACTTCTGCGTGACTCTGTGTATTCATAACCTAGGTTTCTATGACATCTCTGAGGATATTAAAACTGTAGAAGAAAAATGGTTTGTAACAGTAACCCTTGATAATCATTGCATGTTCACTGAGCAGGTAATAGTATAATCAGTTATTTTATTATTTAATAATGGAAAATAAGGCTAATTGATCATGATGTCCGTTTGTGTATGTCATTCATCCCGTAGTAATTTCTGAACAAACAGATTTTCATAATTCCTCACGTGATCGCCATTCCATTACAGTAAACGCCATCTTTCTCGTTTTTAATTCCCTGTGATGAATAACAGCTAAATGTCAGCGGTGCGAACCTTCAGTTAGGAGCGACAGTAGCGCTTTTTAATTCAGGTTCCACATATCTGTGGCGCCATATTCCAAGAAAGTTTAGATTTTAATGTTATTCTTATGTGACGGACAACAAATATTGCAGTAGTTAGGAGGAAATTTTTGAACCTAAAAGAAAGGAAGTAGCATACTACTGTAAATAAATGGGCAGTGAAGAGATTCAGAGGAAAACTTGAAGGAAATAAACATCTTGCGAGACAATGATATGGAAGGGATGATATTATTAAAATGTATCTTAAAGAAATTGTGTAAGAGGGTGTGGGCTGGATTCATCTGGCTCATGATATGGATCTGTAGCACGGCGAGCTCTAGTGGACACTGTAGTAAACCTTAAAGTTGAATAAAAAGCGGAGAATTTATTTACCAGATGAGCAACTATTAGGTTTTCAAGAACATGTATTTTTGTATGAAGTTAGTAAAATACAGACATGAAAAAACTGAAAATTTATTAATGATTTTCTTCTTGATATAGATGACATAATGCATTAAGATTAGGTGAATTAAATAAGTGTGGCTATAATTTATGATCATGTCTGTACATTCTAAATGAAACATTTATAATACAAACATGCCGAAGTTGTTGTCTGTCTAACAAACTTCTAATTGTGGAAATGTATCCGTTTCGAATTCTGAACAATCAGTTTTGTGGATGGAAACATTAATTTGTTTCTCTCACCTCATAAAACCTAAGTTCTTTTTAATGTCTTAGAAGTTGTATTATATCTGCATTATAAATGTCGTTGTTCACGTCTGTCATAAAAATTAAGAATAAATGTGATATTCTATATCTTAATTTAAATAATAGTAACCCTACCTCTGTCTGAAAGTGATAAAATAACGGACATAATGCACAGAAATATCACTTAGTTGCGCAACTATTATTTTATAATTAAATCCAGTCTTATATGAGTAATCTTCTTGAGAACCTAATACTCACTTAGCTGAAGAACTACTTCTGTGCGTTTTATGTAAACCAAAAGTTCTTTACGTGTTCACTAGAACGCGCCACTCATCTCTATCCTGAGCCAGATTATTCAAATCGACCCTTTTCTACCCTGTATATTTAAGGTGCATTTTAATATTATTCTCCCATGTACGTCTAGGTCTCCTAAGTAATATCATCCCTTCAAGATTTCAGACAAAAATTGTGTATGCATGCTACGTGTCCTTATTATTTAAGTATATCTCTGGTAAATGCAGTAATTAGCGCATTTCTGTTGTCATTTCTTTTTATTGGAGTTTTCCTATTAATTTATTAGATGCGCATGATAAGACAGTAACTACCATCATTGTTCTTAAAATATAAAATAACATAGTTAAAAAATGTAACTTCGTTAGTGGGAGATGTGATGTATCGATTCTTAGCAGGGTCATATCGAGATAATTAACTTACTAGCAGCTACTTGTGTATGTATAAGGGTTCTAATCTACGTGTGCTCCCTTTGATATGAAGGTTTGGAGGTTAGAATACTGTCAGCTGCAGATGTTCCAAGTGGTAAAGGGCTCATCCCAGCCACAAATCAGAATGGTAGAGTTGTGTAGCAGACAATGGACCAGCATGTATGCTCACTCTTGTTACAATCGTGAATTAGAACCGTATCGCGTTGACCTCAGTGTCAATTCATAAGTGGAATTAGTCTCAGTGTAAATAATTGACAAGCTCCGTGGCTGTCACCGTCAATCCTTTGTTTCATTGGACCTTCTAAGGATATGATTGCCTTAGAATTGAAGCCCGAAGGAGAAATTTCATGATAACAAAATGTAACAAATCAGTCTACAAGAGATATCAGTTTATCTCCACAGTATGTCGACTTTTAATAAATAAGATAAAACTGTATCTGCCAGCAGGTATAAGTCTCCGAAACGTCTGTATTTTTCCAACTTGACGCCATAGGCCTATATAAGCGAGTAGAAATGTAATATGTTTCGCCTCCGTTAAAGATGTTGAAATTTACGTATTTTTAGCCTGGTTTTCGAAGAGAAAATTACGTTTTAGGACAATTCATGTTAGTGTTTCGGAGTTCCCTTTTAATATCTTTGTAATAATTGGGCATTTTTCCCCACCTGTACAAGAACTTTTGTTTTAAATTCCAGACATAGTCGATTTTAACATGGCCATTCACATTAGTTTTGTTAGTAAGCTATAAAACATTGGTCTTAAATTAGTAAAATTAAGATAGAATCCATGTATCAGAAGGAAGAATGTGCATAATCTTTGCTATTATGCTACTACATTTTTACGATTTAAATCAAGAAATAAAATATTACGCAGAAGGGGATAGGAAGATGACATTAAGACTGATCTTACAAAGATAAGCTAAATAAATATGATTGACTCAGTATCTTGTCCATTGGCGGTCTTTTATATCAGTGTTGGACCTTATAAGATGGAGCGAATATTAAGCTACAGAAAGAAATAAACTATGAATTATAACCTGAAAAATAGAGGTTCGAATATCAGTTCATATATGGCAATAACCCCCTTTTTCACCCAAATGATATTACAGCCATCTTACAGACAAGTTGGTGACAATTATGATACAAGAACTCCTTCAGCATTTATATTTTGAAGTACACATGTAACATCTTCTTTCTTTGACTAGATTAGGCACTGCTGTTTACCGCGATGCACTTGATTTATGGAGAAACCTTCAGATAAGGTTCTCTTGTTGTCATGCAATTTCCAGATTGAAACCCCCCACATGCAGGCATTCATGTATTTCGCCCTTTGTGGGGAGAATTGGCTTCGGTTGTGGGCTACGTCAGCCTCATTATGGCTTGCCTGCACATCGGCTGTTCTGGCGTTGTATGTAGAGCGGTAGGGTCTTCAACTAATTCGAATTTAGCACGCGCATGAAATTTGATCACTAGTTTCAAAGGCGTTTCACATAAACCCGTCTTTTGTCAGCTTCAGAAGCCATTGCTTTTAACCTGTAACGTTGAGTATATGAAGTTTCAATTATGTTATCAAAATACACAACTTAAACATTTCAGAGGGCCTCTACTGTGTTGTATACATTTACGTCAGTTATAAAAACATATGTTTTTATTGTATTCCTACGCCGTGCGGGAAGTGAAATGTAATGGAAATGTTATTTTTGTTTAAACGTTATTATATTTTATTTTCAAAATCAACGAATGGATTGCGGGTTATATAATAGACTGTGAATCTTTTGACCAGCAGCTATTAGCGTCTGAAGAAGGCCCCTTGTCTGTGGAGTTGGTGCTGTTATATGGATGAAGTACTTGAGCCGTGTTTGTATTGCGGCTTGGTGTTCGTTTAACAATCTGCCACACACACACAGCTGTAACTGGCGCTGCTGCTGTTCGCGGTGCTATTATCCCCTCCTCCCGCCAGAGTGCGTCTTCCGGGCAAGAGCTACACAAGTCGTTATTACTGAATAGAATAATGCGTAACCCTTGATATTACTTGAAATAATTTCAGTATTTGAGATCGTCTGTACAGAATTTATTATATTTCTGTGTTCTTAATTGCCTCAGTTAGAATGCTGGGCAAAAGTTAAATATCTTAAATTCCTGAAATGGTTTAAATCGGTTACTTTTTATATATAGTTTTAATAGGTTTGAAAAGTTTAAATTTTAATGTTAATAAAGAATTAAATTGGTTAAAGACGTTGTTGAAAACGTAATGTAAACCATTTTATATTTTGCGGGGTTTAGATAATTTTAGACGTCGTTTTAAAAAAATTAAGCATTTTATTTTTTGTAGAGGAACGTTTCTATTTTCCTGTCTGTATCATATAGGATTCTTTGAATATTTCAGTTTATTTAATTACACTCCAAACAAAGTTTCATCTCCTCCTCTCTTTGTGTTAAAACGTCCTGGAGAAAAAAGAACAACTCGTAAATAATTACCTGAGGTAAAATTGAATTTTGTATAAGTTTAACTTAAAAGAGGTATAGCAAAGCGTTAGAACTGAGTCGTATCACGAAACGATTTCCCTTGCGTTAAGAGTTAATGGTACTGACAGCCCAATGCCTTGAGGACACGTGCATCTTCCTTGAAGTTGAAAGGAAATCGGTGGTTGGCTTCATGACCCGGCTGTCTTTACCACCAGCGGGTACCGACGGTGAAGTCCATTTCATGGATAAAGGAAAACAATTCCTGAAAGAATCTTCCGGTAATTAAATCCTTGGAGATTTTCGCAAGTTTTTTTGTGTTTATGTTATGCTTTAGTGTTTGTCTCAAATAAGATTTTCTGCAGTTTAATAAGTAAGTGTAAACGTAAAAGTAAAGCTGTCCCACTATACGCCATGTAGGCGTTTGGGGTGAGTGGAGGTATAGCTCCTCTCTTCCTTGACCTCGGCACTAGATTGGGGTGAGTGGTCAGCATCACGCCCCGGCCGGCTTTACCCCCGGGAAAGGACCTCGGTACCCATTGTAGAGGAGGCTGGGTGGACCCCAGAGCCGGTCTGGACGCAGAGGCTAGAGGAAAAATCCTCTGCCCCCGTCGGGGATCGAACCCCGGTCGTCCAGCCCGTAGCTAGTCACTATACCGACTGAGCTATCCCGGCTCATAAAATGTAAGTGTACGTAATTGAAATGAATTATGATTAATAAATATGAGCAAGGGAGGACTCTGTCGTATATTACTAGGACCACGGTCGGCTGTACATTAAATTAGGGAACTGGTTGAATGTCCTTGAGTTTCGACTTTTTTACCTCTAAAACAACTGATGAACTTCAACGTCTGACAGTATCTTAGGATCGTAACATTGTCATTGAAAAATTAGGATCCCTTAACAGGGTTACCATGGCATCGATTATAATAATTTACAAGACACTCGGTCATAATTACTCTCCTATTAGTATAATAATTATGACCTGTGAAAGTTGACGGGCATAATACAATTTATCCAAGAATCATTTTTGGATATCGCATGGAAAGTACAATTTTTTTTAAAAAAAATTAAATGTGGAAACATCTTGTCGGCTACTGAAGCCAAACGCAGGCACCGCCAGACTCCACCGTACGCGCCACCATTTAATTTTATTTACGGGCATCGCAGGAAGGCTCGTAGTAGTCAAGCGTGACGGACATTGGCTGTTATATTAAGAGTATTTCTACATTTTCCCAGACGCTTGGTGATTTTTCGTGTAAACAATTAACCTAAAGTTTTGACGTACAAATATAATACTTTTTGTTTTGCCTTCCGATGTTAAATCTGTGTTGAAAACACGTGTTTCTATATTTATCGAATATGTTCTCATGAGAATGAGCAATGTTACATACACGATGTTGCAACTGATGGATACAATTTTTTCCACTGGTTTTAACGACGTTGAAGTTGCATTGTACAGGATAGGAAAAAGAACAAAAACAACAACATTGAAATGCCAACACCAAACCCGGTCTGGACGCAGAGGCTAGAGGAAAAATCCTCTGCCCCCGTCGGGGATCGAACCCCGGTCGTCCAGCCCGTAGCTAGTCACTATACCGACTGAGCTATCCCGGCTCATAAAATGTAAGTGTACGTAATTGAAATGAATTATGATTAATAAATATGAGCAAGGGAGGACTCTGTCGTATATTACTAGGACCACGGTCGGCTGTACATTAAATTAGGGAACTGGTTGAATGTCCTTGAGTTTCGACTTTTTTACCTCTAAAACAACTGATGAACTTCAACGTCTGACAGTATCTTAGGATCGTAACATTGTCATTGAAAAATTAGGATCCCTTAACAGGGTTACCATGGCATCGATTATAATAATTTACAAGACACTCGGTCATAATTACTCTCCTATTAGTATAATAATTATGACCTGTGAAAGTTGACGGGCATAATACAATTTATCCAAGAATCATTTTTGGATATCGCATGGAAAGTACAATTTTTTTTAAAAAAAATTAAATGTGGAAACATCTTGTCGGCTACTGAAGCCAAACGCAGGCACCGCCAGACTCCACCGTACGCGCCACCATTTAATTTTATTTACGGGCATCGCAGGAAGGCTCGTAGTAGTCAAGCGTGACGGACATTGGCTATTATATTAAGAGTATTTCCACATTTTCCCAGACGCTTGGTGATTTTTCGTGTAAACAATTAACCTAAAGTTTTGACGTACAAATATAATACTTTTTGTTTTGCCTTCCGATGTTAAATCTGTGTTGAAAACACGTGTTTCTATATTTATCGAATATGTTCTCATGAGAATGAGCAATGTTACATACACGATGTTGCAACTGATGGATACAATTTTTTCCACTGGTTTTAACGACGTTGAAGTTGCATTGTACAGGATAGGAAAAAGAACAAAAACAACAACATTGAAATGCCAACACCAAACACATTAATTAGTTACGGAATCTGATGTTCATTTATTTTGGCGTAATAAATGAAATGTGTAAGTTATGAATAGCTGTCAGATACAGAAATGGTTTTTATCTCTTCTCTCTCTTCCTCTCTCCCTCACTCATTTTTACATTTAAATGCTAGCACTCATGATCAGGCTACCCTGTAATTAAACAGAGCGAAATATGTACAGAACAAAAGCAGGATTACACTAATGTCGGTTTCACATTGTGGATAGGGGCCGATAAAAAAATGTAAGGGAGAAAGTCCGATACAGACAAAGTTTTGTTATTGTTATGCAGGATAAAATTTCAGCATGGCATCATTATTACATCTAGTTTATGAGATTTGGCCGGGGAAAAAAATTCTACATTGTCCTGAAAATTTAAAATTGCGGAAAGGTTTCATTTTGAAAGGACTTTTTTTTTTCAAAAACGGCTTTGTATTTCCCCACGACCGTCTCTAGCTGACACAGATAACTGGAACATCAACTGATATGTTCATAATTTTAAACCCTAATTTTTTTTACTCTTTTTTTTTTGGTTAAATTCCTATCTTTATTTATTCTTCTTGTTATCTGAGGTCAGGCATTTCAAAAATAACACTCAGCATCTAACAATAGCATTTCGTATGACTGGCTAACATAAAAGATAATAAATATGAGTTATCTGCCTCGCTTTTCTGTTCAAATGACACGTGACATTTGATCAACAATGAAACTTGGCTTCAGAGCTTCGTTGCTTGTGCCTCTAAGCTGTGATACCAGATCACGTGGCGTCAGTGTTCCTTTTCAACATAGCACACCCACGTCGTTTGTGGGGGGGGGGGGGTTT
>NW_019059553.1:808397-827290 GCF_000696155.1 Zootermopsis nevadensis | reverse complement strand
GAACCTGAGAATTAAACTCCTGTAAATAGTCACATTACTGAAGAAAAGTCTTCATTTAACTAGGTAGAGTAAAAGTAAGTTTATTCCAACACCTAAACTTATGGGCTGGTAGTTTCAAAAAGAATTTCTAATCTGAAGACGGCTGTCCTCTGGGTTGTAGCACTCTGTAGTGTGATACGCTACAACCCAGAGAGAATGAACGAGCATGTGTACACACAATGAAACTTAAAAATTGTAATAATCTGTGAGACACTACTACCATTGTTTTAAGCGTATTAACATTACGTTCGTTTAGAAACTAGACACGTTATTATGGAAAGGCTCCAGTGGCATAATTCCGATACAAAATTTCACGAAAATCCGTTGAATCTGCTGAAAGATCATATATGAATGGGGACGTACGGCGTTTTCGCCCACACTAACGTCCAACGAAATACTACATTGTACCATGTGCCAAGGCTAAGAATTATTGTTTTACAACGATTTGCACAGAAACACAATGCATTCTGTAGAGAGCAATTTTCTTAGTTTGATGTTATAACGTATAAATATGTGCCATTACTTTATTTTGTTCTTTCTCTGATAAGCTACGCTGTATTAAGAATTGAATCCAGTTTGTTCTTTCTCTGATAAGCTACGCTGTATTAAGAACTGAATCCAGTTTTACTTCCCTATAAAAATAATGGTCAAACAGAAAGTCAACGTATCAGCTTGCATTCTGGTGGCAGAAGCTGGATCTTTCTTACGAAATTGGTCGTGTTAACCATATATTCACATACCATGTGCTTATACGTGCCACCAAGATTTTCATTCCAATGTTCAACATAGCAGGCTGTGTAATGCGCTGATCGCCATGATAAAAGTTAATATGATGGTAATCATGGCGTGTTGTGTCGGAATTTCATTCTGCTTTCGAATATGTATGTGATCAGATAGGTTTGAATATATTAGTTCATTATGTATTATAATATCATGGATTTTCAATATGCTGCTTCTTTCAAACGGTTCTAAGGTGCCCAGTAGACATAACTCAGGGATTCGTGAACCAAGTTAGGCAGAAACGGAAACAGGTAAGATTCAGTACAGTTATTATTAACCGAATAGTTGTACTAAATTGTAAAGCTGAAAAGCATACAGTGATTCAGACACATGTGTTTGCAGCTAATAATAAATGTACAGAAGGTAGGAAATGTCTTCCATTCAGGATACTTAAAAAATTATATAAAGTAGTGAACGTAACTAAGTAGAGATTTTATATTACCATTGTATTGAAATATTGTCCGGTGTCCCTCAAGGATCTGTATTAGGGCCTTTGTTGTTCAATGTGTTCATTAATAATTTGTGTAATGTCATTAAATTTTTGAATTACCTCCTTTTTGCGGATGACAAAAAATTTCGGGCCATAAAGTCTCCTCATGATTGCTCTTTACTTCAAAAGGACATTGACTCCTAATGTGGCTGGGGCGCATCCAACCACATGAAGCTTAATGTTAGTAAAACTAATGTTATTTCATTTACTAGGAAAACCAACACGTTTTGTTTTGAGTACCAGCTTTGTGGATCCCGAATTAATCGTACGGATACTATAAAGATATGGGTATCATCCTTGATTCTAAACTGCATTTTCACCACCATGTTGACTTTGTATCTTCTCAAGCCTTGAAATTATTGTGTCTTATTCGTGCCATAACTTTCTCATTTTCAACTTTGGACAGCCTTTATATGTTATATTTTAGTCTAGTAAGATCTAAGCTTGAATATGCTTCAGTTGCATGTAATTCTTTAACTGCTGCTGACTCTTGTAAGCTTGAACGCATACAGAGCAAGTTCTTATACTTGTGTTACAATCGTTTCTTTCCTCATGTAAGTTATCATTATGCCAATGCCTTAGAAAACCTACATTTTCATACTCTTGGCACTAGGAGGAGTCACCTTGACGCCCTCTTTCTTATTAACGTATATGGGGGATATAAATTCTGTCCCTCCTTACTCGAGACTGTTGGTGTGCGTGTTCCATTTCCTAATTTTAGAGATTTCTCACTTGTTACTGTTGGCCCTGCATACAAAAGATGTCCATCTGCTAGATGCGCATCCGCTGCAAATACTCTTTGTAATGATTTTGACATCTTTAGTAACCATTTGCTTACTCTTAGGCATATCCTAAAGTAGATGGTATTGTTTCATTTATAAATAATCATGTAATTTTTTGCTTGTTTTAATTATTAATCTATCTGTTTCCTAGGAACTATATTATTATTATTATCATTATTATAATTATATGATTATTGTATTTACTTTGTTGTGCTGCATCTGTAATTGGCCGACTGGCTGTTGATGCAGTTCTCTAATAAAAATAATTGAATTGAATTAATAATAAATTATTACTGTAAGAACTACATTTTTGTCCAATACAAAATATAGCTGGTCAGTGATTTAAATCGTACCTTCATAACAGAAGACAAGTAGAAATAAAATCACCAGATCCAAATAATAGCACCTATTCAAATTGGGGCATTAAAAACGTGGAGTTCATCAAGGTTCAGTACTTGGTGGTCTGCTTTTCATAATTTACATGAGTGACTTGTCGCCAACCATTAACTCTCGGTCTAAACCCATACTTTTTACACATAACACTAATATTATTTCACATCCAGAAACTGACTGTTTCTAAATTTGCTTGAATGATGTCATTGCTAGCTTGAACAAATGGATTAAAGCCAACACATTTACATTAAACTTTTACAAAACAAATTTTATGAAATTTTGTATTACTAACAAAAATTGTGTTTATAAAAGTATAGGGTATGAGGATAAAACAATTAAAGAAGTAGAAACAAACAAATTTTTTGGCCTAAAAATTGGGAGTAACTTAATTGGAAAATATGTGTTCAATACATTATCCTGAAAGTAGCTCAGCATGCATTGCTATGAGGACTGTCACGTCACTCATGAAAGCAGGAACTTTAAAATTAATAGTGGGTATACTTTCTTGTGTTTGCAATAATAATGTAGTCAACTGTAAATTACTGTTGTAACTATGTAATTTATATTTGTATTAGAAACAAGAATTGTATTTGTGCTATTACATTCTAAATCCTTGGCTTAGGCCTATGAATGATCTGTGGAATGTAATATTTTCTATTCTGTTTTATTGTGTCATAAATTGGTAGGGGAAAAGTAATTTGTAAGGTGACTTTTTAGAAAAACTTCAACGGAAGTTGCATGCAAGAAAGTCATTGAATATATGGTGGATACAAGAAGTGGATAAAACAAAGGGACAGTTTGAGAACATTGTGGAAAATTTTATTTGCTTCTGCTCTTCTTTGCTGTCAATAGTGTTTTTGTTATAAAGTGAAACTGATGAGGACCATGTTGAAATGTAATACCGATGTTGCATTGCAGTGAGACAACAGAGTATTAGCAAAACAATGGAGAAACAGTGACAGATAAACAGAATAGTTTGCTATAGAATATTGTTATATGTTGATGAAGTCAAGTGATATAATCTAATCATATCTGAGACAATTTGAAGTTCTGTAGTTTCATAGGATTTTAAAATTACGTAAATGGAAAAGTAATTAAAGTTAAAATGAACCATTGTTTAAAAGCAAGGTTAATATTTTGTAAGATTTAAGGTTTTCATGGGGGTGAGTCTGAAGATGGCTGTCTTCTGGGTTGTTGCGCTGTGTAGTCTGGTAGAAGTTTACTGACATTTCAGAGGTCCTTGCTGCCTCCATGCATTTCATATGTGAAGCACTGCACTGATTTTTATAACTTTTACTTGAAACAGTTTGGTGAACATTTATAAAAATAATTTCTGACTGATTTGTGTATATTTAAATTTCTGGAAATAGATGTTTATCTGTAGACAATGAACATTGATTACAGTGAGTAATGCACAGCAGACTAGAATACACTTGAAAAATATATGTAAACTGTTATAATGTACCATTCCACTCATGTTTGGTGTGTGCAAGTGGCTACATGAAAATGGAGCAAACCTTTGAGGATTTCTTTGTAATATAAATTGATAGAAGACTTTACTGTATTATATCTTGACTGATCTCATTGATAATTTGAATATGAATTATTTGCAGTATCTGAAGAGCATAACAATTAAGGCATAATGAATTTAAGATATTGCATGGCCTCCCATGTCTCTAATAAAATGGCTCTTTCACTTGGTAATAGTTCTGCCGTAATTAATCAGTAATCCGAAATTATTGTCAGAAGGATTGTGTAATCTTGTTTATCTTTGTGAAGTCTTAGAAGAAGTTAAATACATCATTCATAATAATATCATTTTCTTTGAACTTTGGAAGACGTCCTGATGTTACGTGATAATGCGTAGCAACAAAGTGCTATTGTCAAGTAAATACCTGTGACGTATGCCTAGAAAGTAACGTCCTTGATTACTAGATGACCGAAGAACTTCGTGCTTGTTCGGATTTGACGCAAACTTTATGGGTGATACGTTATTACACCAGTACTGTTATAAAATACAAAATAAATTAATAACGGTGCATCGAAATTGGAGTAGCGGAAACCGTTGACATTACATTATACTAATGGAAAAGACACGTTGAAATTCAACGTGATTTTGTTTTCGTATTCTCATCCATTAACCCCTTTCCGAGTTTCCTTTGCGTTTTCACGCCATTATCACTCATTTTCTATCTTTCCTTTGTACATTTATGTCCTTTTGAAATAACTGCAGCTGCCAAATTGTGGTATCACTTGCATGACTTTAAACATTTTGCCATCTAGCGTCGTTAATGAGAACTTGGTGAGTCACGTATAACACAGAGAGGCCTAGTCAAACACGTTTTAAATAATTTAAATAAAAGCTATGTTCTAAGATGTATATTAACTAGCTGCATGAATTGTTTTTGAGAAAATGGGTAACGTTTTGTTTGGGCTTCGTATAAGATATAGTTTCTTTTGCATCATTACGGATTAAGCTGTAGTGTTTTAGAAGACGTAATAGTGTAGACCCCAATATTAAATTTAGCCGAATTCCGTTAGAAATTTCGGAGATGCGAAGAACATATAAAATTCGTCTTTTCAGGGTATAATTGTCGTCACTGTGTAAAATCAGAACTCTTTCTGCTGTCAGGACTAATCATCTTACTGCCGGAGAATTTAATTGTCTATGCATGGCTGTGTCGTGGACATACTGGGTTTTCCTATTATAGATAGCAGGCAGATATGTTCAAGTTTATGTACATAGCTGAAAAGTGTCGGGATAAAATGATGTTCACATCTCTTTGTCATAAAACTATGACTTATTACTTCCTTCTGAGTTTGGGCTGGAGTACAGACTTGATACAGATCGCTGTGGGTTAATACACATCTAAAACGCAAATAGGCGAAACCTCCAAATCCAAAAATAGCTGAACACTCACTAACAGGATGAAGATCACAGAATATAGGGAAACAAAGTATAAGCTACTCACAAAGCTCAGATCATCGACCGTAGCAGACTGAAAGCAGATAAAACCACCTCCTGAATTTAGATCGACGTGGCTACTAGTTCCCTGGAAAGAAGCTGAAAGTATTAGTAACAGCAAGAATAATATCGTAATGAAATTTGAATTATGTAATGGTTCGTGTACAAGCCCCGAAATTAAAAGTTTTCTAATTCAATTACAAATTCTGTCAGTCTTCTAAAATTCTAATTAACTAGCTGAAAGCTAAATGGTAAGATAAAGTATTACTCTGTCGTACTAAATGATGTACCGTAAGATTAGTATTTGGGATTTTCACGGTTGTGAGTCCTAAGATGGCTGTCTTCTGGCTTGTAGCGCCGTGTAGTCTGGTAGAAGTTTACCATCTTTTCCGAGGTCCTTGTTGCCTCCATCATCTGCACTCATCGCCCTTTTGATTTAGGCAGGAAGGACCTCAGAAACATTGGTAAGCTTCTACCAGACAACACGGCGCTACAACCCAGAAGATAGCCAGTCAAGGTACCACATACTTAATGAAGTTGTTGCAGTAATGTAATTTTGTGGATTGGTCTTTCTTGAGAACTGAACATTCACTTAACTAAATTTCCCGTGTTTTATTGTGTTCACAAGACCCCGTAGCGTATTTATTTTGAGTCGGATTAATCCATTCCTCTTATGGAGTTTTGTTTAGAAATATTTATGTCATTGTCTTCGCATTGGTCTCATCCCTTCAGGGTTTCAGATGATTTTTTTTTACATTTATTAAATTTCCCATACCTGTTACACGTTCCTAGCCATTTAATATTTCTTTGACTTTCCCAAATAATATTTAGTTCATAGAATGACTGCAGTAGGGCACTGGTGTATTCATTGTAATGCGAGACAGAACGTTCTTTGCGTCACCAGTAAAAATCGTAACTTAGTTTCTGTGTTATACAGAATAAATGTTCATTGCCTTAGAATATTTTGTTACGCAGCTCCGCCCAACGACCATTATACACTCTTACCTGAAAACATCTGAGCCTGCGTAGCTCAGTCGGTATAGTGACTGGCTACGGACTGGGCGACCGGGGTTCGATCCCCGACGGAAGCAGAGGATTTTTCCTCTAGCCTCTGCGTCCTGACCGGCTCTGGGGTCCACCCAGCCTCCTCTACAATGGGTACCGGGGTCCTTTCCCGGGGGTAAAGCCGGCCGGGGCGTGATGCTAACCACTCACCCCCATCTAGTGCCGGGGTCAAGGAAGAGAGGAGCTATACCTCCACTCCCCCCAAGCGCCTACATGGCGTATAGTGGGACAAACTTTACTTTTACCTGAAAACATCACTCTTTTTTTCGTAACAAAAGGTGTTCGAACCGGTGACCTCTTTCATTCTTACAAGGACTGTATATAAACAAACCAGCAAGTGGCACTTAGTCCGTTAATGCACAGCGTACGTTGCTGTTACACCATATTTCCATACGAAGCGCTTGGAAGAAGACTAGCACAAGAGACAAGTTGTTGAGGACTGCATAAGAAAAAATCGAAGGCGTAGAACATTCGCGCTGTATATTTTATTGTCTGACGACTCACGGAAGTGGAAACGTGTTAGGAAGAAGCATAAGTTTTTTTCGTACTAGAAACATATTTCTGTGTAGGATCACTTATGGAACCGTTTAGGCACTTCATGAACACCCTGTAGATAATCGTGCAGGTGATTTGAAAAGTTACTAGTTTAGGAACAGGTATCTTGCTGGCATTGACCTCGTTTTGGTAACTTCTAGAAGCTGTTCGCGGTCAGTGTCGTCACGCAGATATTTCAGACATTTGTAAGACAGCAAGTCACTGCTACGAGCATTAATAAAATTGAAGAGTAGGTTGTTTGTTTTCAACATCCATACGCGGTGTACTGGTTGTAGATGAAAGATTATATTAAGGTTACATTTGTTAGCCTTCATAATGTTACAGAAGGAAATAGTGAACACATCGTTAGTTATTTTATTGTCTTATAACAGTCGTGCTCCATATTAAAATGGCCTTCGTACTAAAGCTCCTACGTTCGTTTGATTTAATTTGAATCATTGTATGCTGAGCCAAATTCTCAAATTATGGAACACGAGTATGTATGTATTAATACTTACATCATTTATACAAGTGTGCGTATATATTAAAAAAAGTTGTAATAGAGAGTCCGGAGAAAGATAGTTATTTTATGCACATATTTTGACGTAAATACGTCTATAAGGAAGGGTCATTCCTCAAAAAAGTGTAAGATCCGTATCAACAAATCGACAACAATGTGTAAATATGGACCGACAACAATGGTCAGCTTGCGTGCATTGTAATGTTACATTACTGCCGTCAACAATCCGCTTTCGTAACAAGATGGATGACATTGAAGATAACATTACATTACATTACAGAGACGTAAATATAATTTAAATACAGAGACGTATTTACGTAAAATTCTCCGGAACCGTGGTTCCACTGTAACGTTTTTATTTTACACAGACTTTTTAAAATTAAATCTGAAAGAGGCTTTACTGTTTGAGTGTGCTTGTTGTAACTTTTGAACACGTTGGCCGATATCTATGAAGTTGGATCATGCGATGAGATGTCTCCCAGACGTCATATTTTTAAATATAACCCACAGCCTTCATCGGCATAATGAGTCCCCCAATGTGAATTGAAAAATTACGTCTTACACTGAGTCAGTACAGTGACCGGGGTTCGATTCCTAGCAGATTTTTTCCCTTCATCTTGTTGACACCGGCTCTGGGTCCTGGAGGTAAAACGGCCTAGACGTGAAACTGACCACTGTTCCCTATATAGACCTATTCCAAGGTTAATGCGTTTAACGTTACATCCATTCACCCATATTTTATGTCGAAGTGCTTAATTAAGCACAAGGATTTTACCTTTTAGGCCACCTATTGATTATAACTCTGACAAGATCCCTGAATTGAGTTACATTCTCATCCAAAACTTAAATTTCATATTTAAGAATTCTAAGGTTACTCATCTTGAACTCTTTAAAGTTTAGTGGTAACCATGAATACCACCTGCTTTTGTAATAAACAGGGACTGTATTTTACGCACAGAATGTAGTTACGTGTTTCTTGTGATTTTCAGAGAAGGCGGGGGTTATGCCCTTAAACAGCATTATCAACTCCATATTTGTAACGATTAAATGTTTTCTTTGAGGTAGGGACTGGTGTATTCAGCCGAGTTGCAAATAAAGTCTTGTTTAGCGTAATTTTTTTTAAAGGTAATTACAAGTTGTACCATACAATCACGTTTATATTGCTTTAAAAAGTATAACGGTGGTTTGAAATATAGAACAGTTATTTTCCTTCACGTTATTCAATCTCTAATAACCAGATTCTGTTACGTCATGTCCTTTCCTCAGACGTAGATTTTCGTATGTACAAGTTTCTTAAAGCAAAGTTGTTCGAATCTTTGATCCCTTTCATGTATTATTTCTTGACTACAGAAGGTAAAAAGGTCATACAAAGTTTTCATATCGGTTATGTCTTCCTCTCTCCCCACCCCCCGTCAGTAATGTATAAGCTATTAACCAATTGCAGCGAAATTGCGACGACATGGTATACAAAAGTAATGCTATTGGAAACGTCTGTAAACTTCTACCAGACTGCACTGCGCAACACTCCATCTTACGTTTGAGTACAGTAACCAACACATTTTACCTTTTTAGCAGCTGATAGTGATGAAGTGACTTAATGTATTCATTCTCTCACGTGGATTACAACTCTGGTTTCGTAATACGGAAATTCTTTGTTATCCGGGTCACGTCCATCAGTACTTCGAGGGGGGAGGGGGTGGCGATGGAGCCAGGAGAAAGGTAAAACTAATTCGTGAAGCAGAGAGAAGGAGATTATGTTGGAAATTGGTTTCGCACCAGCATGTAACATCTTCGGTCATCTGCTATTTCTGTTTCCAGATTACCTGTCTTCTTATAATCGAAAAGGCGTGATTGTTAGGTTAGGTTTCCGACTAGAAAAAGGCGTTTTTTACCCTCAGAGTTACCAGCAATACTGTTTGTGTGTGTTGAATAGTATAATTATGGTGATGGTACTAATGTTTGTGTTTATGTTTCCGAAAGAAGTTGAAAGCATCATTTTTAGGTTAGACTAGAGCAGAGCGCTCCTTTCGGAGCTCCTCTGGGAGTTGGTCAAGTTTTAAAATCTTGTGCAAGAAACTAAACCAACCCCCCGAACGGGGGGTTAAAACACTAGACCAACCCCCCTTCGGGGGAGGTTGGTTGCGTTTTAAAATCTTGAGTAAGAAACTAAACCAACCCCCCGAACGGGGGGTTAAAACACTAGACCAACCCCCCTTCGGGGGAGGTTGGTTGCGTTTTAAAATCTTGAGTAAGAAACTAAACCAACCCCCCGAACGGGGGGTTAAAACACTAGACCAACCCCCCTTCGGGGGAGGTTGGTTGCGTTTTAAAATCTTGAGTAAGAAACTAAACCAACCCCCCGAACGGGGGGTTAAAACACTAGACCAACCCCCCTTCGGGGGAGGTTGGTTGCGTTTTAAAATCTTGAGTAAGAAACTAAACCAACCCCCCGAACGGGGGGTTAAAACACTAGACCAACCCCCCTTCGGGGGAGGTTGGTTGCGTTTTAAAATCTTGAGTAAGAAACTAAACCAACTCCTCCTCCGGGGGGTTTCAAATCCTAGACGTGAAACGTTCCTCGTTAACGTTAGTCACCACGTGCATGACGTCAGAATGCAGATCACTCTCGTCAGATTTACTGCCGTGATAATTTCAAACCTAAGAACGTTTTAATATGCTCTGTTGTATTGTAAAACTGAGTTCACATAACTGGTATCATTATCCTGTCGTTTTGTTAGAACGCACGTGTACTTAGTATAAATTATTTCCGAATGTGTTACGTCATCTTCATAGCAAAATCAAAATTAGTCAAGACATGCATTGTGTCTTCTGCGATGCTACACCGTGTAATGTGGTAGATGCTGATGATGAGGGTGGTAATGATGTAGGAATCACTCTTCTCAAAGATCGGTCAGTATCTGCAACATTACGTTAGCCGTACCAAACCTTCATACCGCTGTCATTAAGTTAAAGAGTTTACTCCTGACACCCGGGATTTGATTCTTAATACGAGCTCTGTGAATTTATCTATTTGTCAAGTTTTGAATGACTCTAGGATTTTCCCGGGGCGATTTTTTAAAGATAAAAACGATCGAAGCATATTTCTAATATAAAATATAAATTAAATGAGTGTTGATATCATAGTGGGTAAGAATTTGCTAAATTGTTTTATAAAACGAAAGAAATATGTATATAATAATGTGCTATAAATATTTGTGTTCAAGGCAAATTGCCATTGTGCTGAAATAGCAAATGGTCGTTCATCAACGTAAGGTTAGCAAGCCGTTCGTTCAAATGGCCATGGAACCACGTGGCAAGTATGAAAGCAAATGTTTTCACTCTCATTTCGTCCTCTAACTTACTAGCGGCAGCGTCTCGCAATTCACTTCCAGGAGAGTTCTGGAAGTAAGCCATGGTAGTGGTCGCGTCATAGTTCTTAGTACTGTGATTGTTCATATTATCCCTACTTCAATATTGATTCTGTTTCCTCATTGGTTTAACCAAGTCAGTATTCATCGGATTTCTTGAAATTTTTGAGATATGAACAATGAAGAGAAGCCTTGGTTTTAGATGATGTGATCTGTCGTGTCGTTTCCTACTCGTTTATATGCATTCGGTATGTGGTTAGTGTGGATGTGCCGTGTGCAACCAAAGGAGGTCGTTCAGTAACATCCAGTTGTCTTGTAGAGTTCCCGTGTGGCTGTGATCTCACTCTTAATGTATTTCTAACGTGGTTTACTGAACAGATTATCCGTTACAAGATATAATCGTTTTGAAATGAAATTAATCCAGTGACCAGTGACTACAGTTTCATATTTGTGTCCTCAAAACGTTTGATAGTGTGTTTCTGTGTTCTGACGTACTTTTTTTTTCTTATCAGCGTTGACACGTAAGTAACTCTATTATTCTTGTCATTGTTTTATTTATTATTTATCTACACGTGTGTCCCATAAACAGTTTAGTTCTGTTTGAAGGAAATAGTGTTTTTTCGAAAAACGAAGCTTTAATTCAACAAATATGAATTCTGTAAATTAAATCGGATATACACGTTTAAACAAGAGTTTAAAAACCCGTGTTATCTTGGTTTATAAAACTAAAATCCTTTGTATATGTATTTTTGTGTAAAATCTACAGTATAATTTTTTTGCGTAAATACGTCTATATGGAAGAGTCAGTGTCATTCCGCAAAAAGTGTAACGAAAAAGTGTAAGAAAAATGTGTAAGATGGTTTACCTAGGAAACGTCGAGTTTACTCGGCATTGTTGTTACCTAGGAAATGTTACATTACATTACATTACTTTACATTCAGCTATCCACGGTGGTCTAGCGGTTAGAACGCTGGCCTTGTAATCCTGGGGTCTCGGGTTCGATTCCCGGCTACCACAGACCCATCTTAAGCGTAACTAATTCAAGTTAAATAAGCAATGTCTTAATCAAACTTATCTCAATTGTAAAGCGGGTATAAAGGAAATATTTAGAATAAAGCCAATATATAAACTTCCTTTCCGTATAGACGTATTTACGTCAAATTCTCCGGAACCGTGGTTCAACTGACAATTTTTTCCTTAGGAGTTTGTACCAACGATTGTTAATAGATAATTTGACTGTGAATTTGAAATCGGCGCTTCGTAGTCTGAAAGGGGTGTCTGTGTACTAAACCAATAGTAACGCAGTGGGCGTTTTTTGATCTGCACGACGAAGTTCAGGCCGAGCCATCGTTCAGTTCTGTTCATACGTTCGTAATATTTGTGACTTCAGCAAACATAACTTAATTTTCTTCGGCATTTTATCTCTATATTTAATTGATATTATTGAATTTATTATCTGTGTCCAGAGGTATGAATTGTGTGAAATGTCAGGAATTTGACCTTGTTTCGAATTTTATTTTCCTCCTGAAGAATGTAGGCTTATTGGAGAAATCGAACCTGTGTTCTGTGTAAGATATGGGAACTTAGATACTTAAGAATTTAAGTTCTACATTGCTTTATTGCATAACTGCTTTTATGTGTTGTATTTCTGATCTTCCATTGAAGATTCTGTGACATGTACGCCTACAATGTTTCGTCTGTGTATGGAGTCACTACTCGTGAATCATACTTATAATGACACGGCCGTCTATATTCACATTGACTATTCTTAAAGCTGATAACTTTATCATACGTCCGGCCTGTTTGGTATATTGGAGCCTAAAATTGCAAGACCCTTGTAAATTACCCAGTTGTTAGAACCTTGTCATTTGGGTCATGGTAGTTCGTTTTTTCGACAGTTGTGATTGGACTGATAGTTTCCAGCCATTGTGCCAAGTTTAGTATTAATCGTCCAGTTAAAAATATGTTTTATGGCAACACACGTCCAGAAATTGAAAGAGCTACAAGGTAGGCGTATTTCTTTATACTTTTATTGAGTAGTTTAAAAGGCATTTACCGAAATATAATCGTGTCACTGTTTTAATTGGTTCCTGAATATTTATTTTTAAACAGTTGCCTACACCTTAAAGCCTCTTTCCATCATATTTCCAGTGACAGATCACGCCGCCAGAAATCGCCCCCAAGAAATGAATTCCATCCCAATAACCCGAAATTGGCAAACACATTTTTAATTCTGTCTCTTGAAAAATTCTCTGAGTAATTTTTTTATTCCCTTCATCTGATATATAGCATTTCGTAATCACAAGTATTTGTATGCATGAACGCGTATGTGTTGACAGGCTTCGTTTAACAATATTCATATAATAAACCCTAATAGAAGTACAGATTTATTTGACGGGCGTCAAATCGTAAACATACAAAATAAATTAACATTAAGTCCAACATGCTCGTCTTATTTTATCCGTTATTTTCGGTCTTTTTTTTTTCGTTTGTTAGAAATACATATGAAATGTACGTGTTTTTATTTACCATAAATTTTAACAATAACACCCAGTACCAAATTTAACGGAAATCCGTTCATGCACAGTCGTTATTACGCACTCGTACATGAGACCCGGAGAAGCGGATGTACGTTTGCCTGCATGTTGTTGAGAAATACCTAAAAATACATTACTGCTACTGCCGAAGAATCAGTAGCAGTATGATCCATGAGCCCTGACTTTTCATAACTTTGTAGAATATTTAAGTCTGCGTTAGAAATTCACCTGGCAGATATTCTTAAAGTGTTCAGAACCCTGACGACAAAAAGTCGACACCAAAACAAAGAATGTACGTGTTATGGCAGGTGTAGTTTTGGAATTTGTGTACCTTATTATTCCAATTTTTAGACCACAGTCTTATGCAGAGGACTTATGTGGATTTGTAAATCGACAAGGGTTTGAGGTAGGAATCGTGTCTGGAAAGTGAGGCGAATTTTTTATTGGTACTTACTGAGAGCGCAATGACTTAATGGGTTCTGAGATATACTGTACTCATTATTGGCCTCTGCACTAATTGGATTTATTTTAGCTTAACTCTCCGTCTGATTTATTCCCAGGGAGAGCCAGGTACCCCCAAGAGACTGGGTGGTCTGCTCGTCTGTACGTAGCGAGGAGAAAAAGCTCTGGTCCCTGCCGGGAATCGATTGTCGAGTCCATAGTCTAGTCTGTACTGACTTGAGTTACCCAACTCATTATCTGCAATAAGTATGGAAAATCACGAAACATCCCATTGGAGCCCCTTAACATGATTGGAAGTCCGCTTATGACAGTTAACAATAGAGCTTAATTAACTTGTTGATCTGAAATTTATTCTTTTGCTTTTATAGGGATTTTATGATGAAATAATTATATTAAAAATTTTCTAAGAACTAGACCCAGTCAGTCATTTTACTGTTATTGAATCATTGAAGTACTATCGACTCAATTGTTTTATACGTGTGATAGTTGGCTATAAAATGCATCTTCACTCAGAAAATGCGTAAATATCAAATGACAGTTGTACATTTGAACAAGAGCTATCTTAACGTTGCGCGTTATTGTAAGAACAGCTTTTACCAAATGTGATTTAAGTTTTATTTGAGCTTCGTGTAGAGCAGCGATAGGATTCAAAATCATATTCACCGGACAACTTAATTCGAAATAGCGCGTACATATTAAATTACTTTTGGTAAAGAAAACTTTGGAATTGTAAGTGTAGTACGCCTTTCCGATATTGTTATAATACACGATTATTCGTACTAACTACCAACTTCATGAAAGAGTCCTTGAGAACCGAATAGTGTGTTCCGCTAGTCAAGAAATTCCATGCCTTTTATGGAAGCTGACATTTATTTCCGCGTTCGCAAGAGCTTGCCACCAATCCCTATCCTGAGCCAGATGAATCCAGTCAACACCCCCAAACCCAATTTCCCTAAGATCTATTTTAAGACAAAGTTACGTCATCGAAGTATCACCAAGAGACCAAGATTTACTTGCGCCGAAAAAAGTTTTATAAATAGTGATCTAGACCAGTGGTATTCAACCATTTTTTGTTCGCGTACCCCCAGATATAATTTCTCTTCAACTTTGTACCCCCAAAGTTGTTGGTGTATAATGCAAGTTGTACATCGTATATAAAATCTACATCTAAAATAAATTAAATAAATTACATTACTGATTATTCAGTGTTTATCATAAAATAATATTTTTTTTTTTTAAATTTCACGTACCCCCTAAGATGTCTTCGCGTACCTCCGGGGGTACGCGTACCCCAGGTTGAATACCACTGATCTAGACTTTGGAACATTCGATCTTGAAGTCTTTAATTTAGAAACTTCTTATCTTTAATTCGAGCTGGGGAAGTTTAGTGTTTGATTAGCTACGGACTGGATGTCAGGGTTTCGATTCTCTGCAAGGACAGGGTCTTGTCATTATCACGGCGTCCAGAACCTACCAGATCTATCTAACTAGTACTTTGGGCTCTTCATCCGGTATTGAAGCTGTTGGAGCATGCTGTTGATCGTTTCCATATAGTGCCGGTGTTGAGAACGCTTTCTGGTGCACCCCACCCCCATACGTAGTAATAACGTGTTACTTATAGTTGTCAGTATTTATGCCAGCCTTAAATGCGTCGTGCTTTTAGGAGCTTGGTAATATACAATGTATAGTTATGATGTACGTATATATAAGCTATGCTATGCTGTTTGACATTTGATGCATGATATTTTGCGATAATACTAATTCTTATTGGTGATGCAAGAAAGGAAGTAGGTGCTTTTTGTATTTTTTGTAGTTAATTGTACTAATAATATTAAAATATGCCAAGTAACCTATTTGCATATCAGCAATTTTTTTGTTTTTGTGTAGATGTGAAACGTGTTTTTCTCACGAAGGCAAAAAGAAACATGTATTTATGATTAAACTGACTTCAGCGACGTTTTGGAAAGTCTGTTATGTTATGTTCATTGGATTAAGATTAGTTTGTTCCAGAACAATTCTGAGTTTACCTCCGTTGAACTAGGCCCAACAGAGTAGATTTCACTCTCCTTCCTGATAACAGCTTAGCAGCTTCCGAAACTATGGAAAATTCCAAAATATGTTACTTTGATAATATACTTTTGTCACTTTAGTTTAGATTTGTATAGACTGAATATATGTGCTGCGCAGAATATTGGGACCTCAGGAAGACGTAACAGGATAATAGATAAAATTATTTAATGAGAGGATACATTATTTGTACTTTTCGCCGATTATTATTAAGGTGATCAAATTTTGGTTGTAAATTCTGAAGGCAAGATGCCGCTTACAGAGATTGTATTCTGGTGAATCTAAAAAATATATATAAGCGTGTGAGGTTATGTACACAATTTATTTCATACAGAATAGTATGGAGTGGCGGGCTGTTTTGAATACGGTAATTAACCTTCAGGTTCAGTATACAGAGGGAAATTTCTTGACTGTTTTAAGAGTCGAAAATGGCTCTCTCGATTCGTTGATATCGATACCGATGTACGTGTTCATGAGCGCCAGTAATTTAAAGCATTATCGGTATGTAAGATTTTGCTTTGTTTTGCTTGTAACGTGCTCATATTCTTACTTTCAACAAGAGTTCTTGTTTCGTATGCTTGATGACACGTTTATTATCCTTTGAATCCATGGTTCATACGTAGTAAGATTAGGTTTCACAATCGAATTCTTTCGACTTCTGAACACGATACTGAAACACGAAAGATAAACATTACTGACTCACGTAGAATTGGTGTGTTTTATATTTTCTTTTCAACGAAGTGCATAAAATTAACTTATACTCGCTACTGTCACACGTTCTTTATACACATTTTACTTTATTTTTAACAACTAGCATGCTACGTGTTTTGACCTGTTTTCGGTTATCTTTAATCTCTATTTTTTCAGGAACTTCATACATGCACTGTGAACTTCATTTCCCAGCCGTTTTATGGGAATTTAGGGGCAGTACCTCCATATCTCTTGTGCCTACCATAATTATACATTCACATTTGCGTCTCACTGCCACTGCAATTTTTTTGTTGCAGGGTGAACAGAGTGATGGGGCGATTCACTGGGAAGAAATGCCGCCTCGTGTCGATGTTTTGGCTTACTCTCTTCTTCTTCCTGGTAGAGATTGTGGTAGGGTATGTGACCAACTCCATGGCACTTGTTGCAGACAGTTTTCACATGCTGAGTGATGTTGCTGCGCTGGTTGTGGCCTTCCTTTCTGTTAAGGTAAGAGAAAATAAATATTTAGTTCTGTGTATGAAAATATATTTCTAAATAACCTGACACTTTCATTCTTATCGCCACTTTTATTATTGAATCTCCTTGGTAAACTGATTACGGAACACCCTCACCATTTTATGTGGGTTATATTAATGAAAAATCTTTCAGATATCAGAACTACGACGCACAAAATTTTGACATTATGACCTCTCCTGTGTGCTAGTTGTGTTTTATATTTGTACATCGAAGGTTTGTCTTTGTAGATGTCTCCAAAGAAATGGTCAAAGAATACATTTGGCTGGGCCCGAGCTGAAGTGTTGGGAGCATTGGTAAATGCCGTATTCCTCGTTGCATTGTGCTTCTCTATAACAGTAGAAGCTTGCAAAAGGTTAGCAGAGTTTTAAATCATTTATATACATTGGTACATTCCAGTGGCATTTTATTGTATGCATGAGATAACTAAAACCATTCCGTTTGCTCATTGAGTTTGTCTTGTTTTTTAGATTCATCGAGGTTGAAGAGATTCATGAGCCGAGACTTATAGTTGTAGTAGGAGTATTGGGATTGTTAGTGAATATTGTTGGTCTTTTCTTGTTCCATGGTAAGTAGGAAGCTTTTAAGATGACTGTCTTCAGATACACTGCCATAAAACCTAAAATCATGTTTTGTGCCTTATTTAAGAGCTTTTTGGTGTTTATCGTTGGTAGATTGTAACATTTTTATTTTGCACGTATTATTTTCACGTTTTCCATCAAACCGGTGATTTAATTGTGGTTAAATTTTATATTTAAATGGTCTTTAACCTTTATTACACTGGAATAAGTGATTTTAGTCCCCCATACTATGCTGCCGATAGCTGGTCTTCCCTTATTTGTTAAATGTCTCATTTTGTCTTACAGAACATGGTAACACACATGGACATTCTCACGGAGGTTTCTCACGGAGCCACACGCGACTAACACACTTAGTAGCGACAGATGATAATGAAAATGACGAAACCTTCCAGCCACCAGTGCCACCTGCCCCTTCCTCAGTACTGGGTTCTGACAGGATGAAAGAAGGACGATGCCAACAATCACATGATTCAAATCCTGCTTCGCAGATGAACATGCGTGGTGTATTTCTTCACGTTATGGCTGATGCATTGGGCTCCGTCATAGTAATCGCTTCTGCCTCAGTGGGTATAAGTTGCATTTTCCCCCCTAACTTATTCAAGTCATGTACGATAAGCAACGAACTGAAATCTCATTTAATACTGTCGTGAGTTTATGTCCCAATGAAGATGTTTTCTATAGCTCGGAAACTAAGCATGACAGAAAAATCATGCAAAGAACAAAATTGTTTGTTTCGGTGAGGAGATTAAGGTCGCGAAAACAAAAATTGTCCTAGGTTTGTGTCTCAGTGAAGATGTTGGGTTTAGGGATGATGATAATTATTTTCTATGATATTTAGTGATAAGTATCGAATTATCAGGCCTATTGTAAGCTTTAGGCAATAATGATTGTTAAGAAATGTAAGCATTCATCAAATTTCCATGCAGTAGCTACTGGTAGGGCCTCCGTAGCCAGATTGGTCGAGGGGGAGAGGTCAGACTAAGACAGGTACCCTGGTCCTCCAGGTTGGGGGTTGGTCGCAAGGCTAACAACCTTGCACCGTAAAAAGGAAGATGTTTCGAAACCTCGATCAAAGCCTCGGACAGA